>JAGVSP010000173.1:0-123579 GCA_022494985.1 Micrasema minimum | reverse complement strand
TTTTTTCTTTTATTTGAAAACTATATAAAGGATTACAGTTATTCTGGATGACGAACAAGGAGACTTATAATTCGTAATAATACATTTTTGATTAATTTATAAAGAATCTACTAATTTGTTGAATTTTTCTTCTGAGGGTAAGTGCCAAGGTAAGTGAGTTAATGGTACCTTAATGTCGGTAGTATCTAATAAGTGCTTATCAAAAGAGGCTAAATTGGCAGTGCATCATGGAGTTCTGGTACCAACCCTTATGTATGGAAACGAAGCATGGAGTTGGAAAAATAAGGATGAAAGTAAATTGAATGCAGTTGAAATGCGATCTCTCAGGCGAATGTGTGGTAAACTATGTATGATAGGTGCACAAATGTTGAAATTAGAGCAGAATGCAAAGCTGAGATAAGCATTATCGACAACATTAAGAAAGGTCTTTTACGTTGGTTCGGTCATGTAGAGCGAATGGATGATGAAAGAACGGCTAAAAAAATATATGATGCGGCTGTGCCTGGATGAAGAAGTCGAGGAAGGCCGAGAAAGACATGGCATGATCAAGTAAAACACGTGCTTGAAAGTGGGCATGTAAGAAGTCGGAATAATCGACGTGCGTGCATGAGAAGATGTATGAATGTGGAGGAAGCAAGAGAAGTATGCCAGGACAGAGTGGTGTGGAGTTCTATCCTCTCTGCCTACTCCTTAGGGGAAATGGCGTGATGGTTAGTTAGTTAGTTAGTTTTCTTAGTGTTGTTAATAAACATTTTACTGATGGAAAACGTAGATTATTGTTATAAATGATCATGGTACCGCACATACACGCAGATAACTAAAGTAGGTATATATTTTTGTATTCGTGTTTATAAATTATTATTTTTATTAACCATTATTTATTCACATAAGTTCACATATTATGATGTAAAATACGATATTTAGAAAATTACATTTTGTAGTAAAGTTTAAGTGGCTTAAATAGTAGTGTTTATCAAACTAATTAGAAGAGTGGTTATGGCGTTTATTAAATGAAGTCCGTCCGGAGACGCGACGGTTCCTTTGATGATGCAAATGTCTCCCAGTTTTGTTTTTAAATATAATAAAATGTTAGACAGCAATTAAAATGCAAAACTACTTTGTGACTCCTTCTGTACCAGGGGAGTCTAGTTAATAATTGCAGTACATACTGTAAAATATGAAAAATCCCGATCCGAGGTAAAATGTCAAGTTTAAAATATTAAATACAGGGTGTAACAAAACTCGTAGTACAACTCGAAAACTGGTGAATCTACATACGATTGTGTCATATGACTTTTTAATATGAGCTTGAAATTTTTTTTTTATTTTCTCACAAAAGTTTTTATAAGTATGGGAGATTAAGTAAAATTGCTCAAATTCTTATTAAAACGCGTTTTTTTATTTTGTTTTCTTTAGGGATAGTGTTAATTTGACTAAATACATGATATTTGATAACAATTTGCAAAAAAAAATCCGAGCTAACGTTGTCGAATATGTGGTAATCATCGCCTGTACCTTAGCATTTTTATTTAAACATATACTTTTATGTAATCTATTATTTGTTGGAGACTTTTGTAATGTTTTAAAAACTTTAATGTGTAAAATAATCTGAATAAGCCTTTATTGTCAATTAAGTTGTTAAATATAACCTTGATAATTAATACGCACTGCTTGATGTTGAATTTAAGCCGTGTTTTTGAGATTTGCTTTATATTATTTAGTATTTACAATGAAATAAATTATGTAATTCCCCAATATAAAAATAATGGAGATTAAGAAAAATATGAACGACTAAGTGTATACTAAATAAACGAGCAATTAATTCTTCTTGAACTAAAGAAATTCGCTCACTATGGACATCTCAACGGAGACGAGAAGTTTGGAAGGGGAAATGGGTATCTAGGCGTTTACAGGGCTTATGACCTTTATTGACTGGGTTAAGTGGTAGATATATGGATAACAAATACTAGGCGAAATGGGGAATGTTGTAATACATCAAGTGGCCACTTAACCCAGCCAATGACAGGTCATAAGCCCTGTAAACGTTGAAAAATATTCCCTTCCAAGCTTTATGTCTGTGTTGAGATGTCAATTGTGAATTAAACTTAGCCTGTAATGGGTGATATCCGGTTTTTGTCTAAATACAAGTATTTGGACACACTCAAAATATTGTTTATAACAAAGTTAAATTAATTTTAAATAAACTAAATAAAGGACGAAAACCTAATTTGAAAATTTAATTACCTTTTAGTTTAATGCTTCTGAATTCCATTTCACGACGAATAAAAATTCTGTTCTGATTAGAAAATTATTATTCGGTTAGAAGTTGACAAATTAAAGTCAACACCTCCGAGAAGAATTAATTTGAATAAAATTAAAATGTTCATTACTTTGTAAAGGATAAAGGGTAAATATATTTTTTAAATGAGGTAGGTTTAAAATGAACTGTAAAGTATTGTAAAATAATTGTAATTTTAAATTATAAAAAATAATATAACCTAATTTTATAACGAATATTTTTTTTTTTTAACTGGATGGATGGGAAATTTGGGGAGAAAAAAATTGAAATCTGGAGTGATACATTTGAGAAAATTGGATGCAGGTTTCAGCGCGTTGTCATGTCAAGAGAATAGAATGTCCTTCGCTAATGTTACAGAATTTCATGAATGTTACATAATTTCATGAATGTTACAAAATTTTATGAATCAAGGAAAATTTCATGATCGTAATTTCCAGACAGTACTGGAATGGTAGGTAAAACGTAAAAAAAGAACATTATCTCAAATTTCATTAACATATTGATGACACTCCTTTCCAAGAGTAGAAAAAACGAATGGAGAATCTTGTTACATTAATTACGAGTTACAAGACACTACAGAGGGGAAGTTCATTAAGGGTAGAATCAGACCGTGCCAAATACTGAAAAAACGCTACTGCACAAAATAAATTACAAAAACAAACATTCAATTAATATGCAAAATTTATTCACTGCCTAGTTAAAAAATAAATCTGTAATAAGCTTTACTTAACTCGATTATGAAGTGAGTTAAAATTTTAGTCCCAAACATTACATTATTTTTATTTAAAAACCTACATGTTGAAAAGGAATAATTTTTGGAAGAATTTTGTTCCACCCCTTTACTTCTATTTACCTCCTGTGTTAAGAGCGAACGAAATAAAAAAAAAATTTAAATTTCTATTATATCCTACAATAATATTACGAAAAAAAATCATTCAAATTCGTAAAACAAAATAAACTTTTTGTCATGGAAAAATTTCTTTCTGTTGGACAAAAAACAACCATTAAAAAATATTTTGTTTTGTAAACTTTTCCACTGTAATCATCCATTTCCGCTCCTTAATCAATTTCATGCAAATTTGCATATTTTATTACTACAGGCTACCCATCTAGTAGTGAGTTTAGCAAGGTAAAGTAGGAAACTGCTGTGCTACAAATCTGAAAAAAAACAATACAATTATTGTTATTATATTATTATATGCCTAAATTACTATCATCATAACCATATCCGCTCCCTATATGGAGCATGTGGATTACACAAACCACTCCCAAGTCAGGTCCACGTCTCGCAACTCTGACTCAAACTGCCGGCGGATTTTCAGCAGAGGTCATCCTGGACGCCGAGAACCCGATACCTTTTAAAATAGGCAATCATGGTAAGGCTCTCGGGAAGCATACGTACGCTCAACCAGCCGAAACTCCTTCGCCTAAATTATGATTTAGACAAGCGGAAACGATGCACTAACTCGCGTGATATATACCTATCTATTATATTTATCAAAGGTTTGGTTGTAGTAAGGCCAAGGCCTATAATTGAACATGGTGCTTATCAAGTAAAAGCAGACAAAATAGAAAAGTGTTTACTGATGTCATGGTGGGAAGGGACAGGTTAGTGAACCCCAGGGCAGACAGGTAGATCGTCCTTTGTGACTGGCGCAGGATCATCAGGCAACACTTCCTGAAGCGGAGTGGGGAGCTGTACCACGTGGTTCCGTAGATACTGCTACTTATTGCTGAACTCTGGAAGATAATATGATTTATTTTCTCACGAAAAAAAAAATTCAAAATGCGCTTATAGAGGGCAGTTTTTAAAAATAAAAAGAAACATTGGAGGTTTTATGATATATCTACCCAAATTACACTACTGGTACTACTACTACTACTATCCGCACCCAATGGTGCAATGGTCCCTTCATTAGATAAACACAGACCCTGGGTTTACAGGGCTTATGGTCAGCCAATGACAGGTCATAAGTTCTGTAACACTCGATTATCCATATTCCTAAATTTGTCATTTTTTTACCTCATATCCGTAGCGATATAAAATGAAATATATACCTACTCCCGTCATGAGATAAATCCAGATTTGTGTAAAAGTATTTGAACACACCCAAAATGTTCCATATATTAGGTGTGTCGTTTTTTTCAATTTTCGAATACAGAAACGGTATGGGTCTCAAAACTTGCGTTTTACTCTAAAAATAAGAACGCACTTTTTTTTTATTAAAAAAAAATCGTCTTTGGCTCACTAAAATGCCCCAAAGTTTTGAAAAATTAAAAAAAATACTACTTTTAAAACATTTTCTAAATAACTTTTTACTGGTAGTTTTGTATTTTTTCATTCTTTTTGTTTGTATATTATCCATTGTAGGTTTTGCATAGTGTAAAACTTACATTTAAAAAAAAAAGTTAAATTCTTAAATTTTTGTACCAAACAGACTAATTTTCATTTTTAATAAGTTTATCTTACGAACAGTACATAAAAAAATCTTTAGTGATTTAATTTTCTGTGTATTTTGTGAACTTTTTTAAACAGTTCGAAGAAATAAAAATGAATAAAAATTTTCTCCTAAATTTTTTTTCTCGAAGATGATTTTTTTATTTAAATTTTATTTTATTTTATTAATTCTGTATACCTAATACAACTTTTGAAACCTATCTCACCAAAATAAAAAATTGTTTTATTTTTTTACTATGGAGCGTGACACACCCTAATATATATGTCTATTTCGATGGCTTTTTTCTGTAACGGAGACATCTCAAAACGTAAATATCAGGACGTTGCAATACGTAATATTTGTAAAACTGATAAGAAAGAAAATTAAGGCAGGAAGTTGGAAGCTAGGAGTTGTTTTTCAATTAAATCACAAAATATAATTAAACGGGCATAATATGCTTCTCACCTATCCTATCACTATCATACATTTCATTTTATGTTGTTTCACTATAGAAAAGGACATCGACATTATACTCCCTTTCTTTATAACTCGAGCAATTGCAATCGGTATCAATTCAGATTTCCTAGAGATAAATATCATTCATCATCTTACCACATTGATGATTGCTTGACCATACCAGCAGTACAAGAACAGTTGACTTAATGATGATGCAATAAAGATCAAGTACGTCAACTTGCTTCCTGGGTTATGATCCTGGTAATGAGAAAAACAGAAGTGAATAACTGCAGTAAATATAATACTACCACGTATAGAGTTTAAGATATTATATATATTTTTAACGTTACCGTTTTGTACTTGAATAAAACTAAACATAGTTATAAGGAACTAATCAAAAGCTGGGATATAAAAATCAATCCGAATATTGAATTTAGCTCATCAATCAACCTGAAAAAAGAGTAGGTACTGATTAAAATCGCTTTTTTCTATAGTCTTTATTAAATTAAATAAGTTGTCTTATTTTGGTACCTAAATTTAAAGTGGGGGGGTTAAATGTGTCGACATAATTATTTATTGATCTAAAAATTAAACATATAATGAATTATATTTTTTGTTTCAAAGGTTTTTAAAATTATTTTGGTAATATAGTCTTCAAATATAATTTTCATGTACATTTTTTTAAATGCTTAAACATTTTTACATATACTTAAAATTTTCTTTTTTTTTCATTTGATTTAATCTTGCCGCACCCTATCGGATTCTTAGAAGAGGCAATTGCCCATTTAGAAACCGATAGCGCTGACCGGAGTGTTAAAGACGTTCTCGTCCTATAGTGTAGCGCCAGTATTTAGCTTATCTAAGACATTAATGATTTTTATAAATATGTTTTAGTTGTAGAGGGATATTTGTAAAACTCTAAATGATATGTACATAGGTATGTATAATTATAAAATAAATTTATAGAGTTTAATAAATTAATTAATAAGATAATTATCAGAGTTTCTCGGTCTCTGTTGGATATCAATAATATCAAATATATAAATGTCTATTTATTTCATATTTTGTGGGGAGACTTGCACTAGAATATGTTAGTTGAAAATCATTGATTTATTAATACACTTAGATTTGAACTGAACCCAAAATGTGAATGACACTTCAACTCCACCAAAACCTCCAACTCCGCCAGACGCGTATTCAGTATTTCTTTTAAACGCCGGCCGAGTCGGACGTTCAGAAAACATTCCGAAATGCTTTCCTGTGTAGTGAAACCGTGTAAAAACCGTACGGATAAAATTAACAAAAAGACGGTGTAACTTTCCACATGTAAGTTTTTATTTATATTCGTTTACATAGCCTAAAATAATTATTATTCAAAGAAAGTTTTCTTCTTAAATAATAGCCAACAGCCCGTCCAAAAGAAAAAAATATCATTTTAGATGCATGGTAAAATTCATGAACGCTCCTCGTAAGGAACGGGTTAGTATTGTATTCTGTTACTGTAACTTTATATATAGCCCATACCTTTTGCGGTGTGTGGGCGGATGCTTGCCGGCAGTCGAAGGGCTCTGATAGGTCGACTTGTGTAAGTGTATTGGTAAGAATTAAAGTTGCGGAATCTTCGTGTCATTACTTTTTCCAAATAATTTACTCTGCAAGGCAGATCTAAGTGTATTATAAATCAATGTTGAAAATGAATAACATTAATTTGTTAATAAATACCTCATGAGCCTATCGTAATGCTCCACACATTGGTTTAAAATCTCGTTTTTCATATTCTCAACTTTCAGAGAAAACGCTCTTGTTTTTGGCTGAGGCGGCGCCAGCGGTATTGGAGATCCTTCGTTAAGTTTTGCCAATACAAACGCCGAAGAGTATTCTTCTATGTTTTCTAATACGTGGCTGATCATCTCATACTGTCGAGTTGTCATGATGAGATGAGCACAGACCATATTGTCGACTCCTGCGCAACCTGAAATGTAGGTATTCTATTTATCAGTGGATTTTTAAATTTTTATTAATTTGGATAAAAATGATTATTTTAGTAATTACCTGAAAATGTTATAATGCTGGCCCACACGTGGAGAAGGTAAGTCCAATGGTATCCAGGATATGTCGTCAAATCATACGGCATGCTTGCTTTGAAAGCTGTTAAAATTCATGGAAAATTTTATTAAGTCTCTTTAAAACAATACACAAAAATGCTATTTTTTAATCTGGTGAATGTATTAGTCATTGCATTTATTTTGGTACTCTTATAAAATTTTAGAAATTGCGAATTCTTATGAAAGAAAAAGAAAGATGTAAGTAGACTGATGTTGAAATGCGATCTCTCAGGCAAATGTGTGGTAAGACTATGTATGATAGGTGTACAAATGTCGAAATCAGAGCAGAGTACAAGGCTGAGATAAGCATTATCGACAAAATTAAGAAAGGGCTTTTACGATGGTTTGGTCATGTGGAGCGAATGAGTGATGAAAGAACGGCCAAAAGAAGTTTAAATGCAAGTGTGCCTGGATGTAGAAGCCGCGGAAGGCCGAGAAAGACATGGCATGACCAAGTACGTCAAGTACTTGAAAGTGGTCATGTGAAAAGTCGGAATAATCGGCGTTTGTGCATGAGAAGATATGTATGAATGTAGAGGAAGCAAAGGAAGTCCTGTTAGGACAGAGTGGTATGGCGTTCTATCCTCTCTGCCTACCACTACGGGGAAATGGCGTGATGGTTAGTTAGTTAGTTAGGAATTATTACTAAATTTGTTCAGTATCATTTGATGTTTGATGAATGCGGAGGTACGTAAATTTATGCTTCCAGTTTTAGACATTCTTTTTCCTGTAATTAAACTCTTCATTCCCGGATTAATACAGTACCCAAGAAGGGTTAGCATAATGAACAGTGTATTCAACCAGAAAATATACTTAAATTCTTTTGTTTTCTTAGCCAGAGATGATTCTACATATGTTTTAAGCTTTGCTATAGATTATTCGAGAGTTCTTTTTTTTTTTTTTCTACTATGTTTCAGTATAGATTTTTCGAAGTTTCTTCAGTAAACTCAACCGAATTTAAAACACGCAGCAACGGCAGGTTCAAAGCAAAATCGTTGAATAAGAGTGATTGGATAGTTTTTGAAATACTGCTGTTTTTAAAGAAAACTGTCGCCATTTTTACAAAGGTTAAAACTGATGTGATAACTGTTGTGACAGTTGCAGTCACTTCGTCGAAATCTGGCCATTTTTTCAATCACGTATGCGCTTTCTGAGATAATTACAATAATGTACATTATGATGTTAACCCAAGCCATACATTTGTATATCAACGCCGCGAATACTGACTTCTTCGTACGTAGATTTGACGGCCATATTCCACTAATTTCTAGAGAACTCTTTAATCCGGAAAACTTTTTTTCCATCTCAATATCTGTAAGAAGTTAAACTCTTTGCAAAGGTCCTTATAGGTTGCTAAGAGGAACTGTAATGAAAGTTGCCGTTTAAATTCTTAAATGGCGAAGTGTATTTTTCTTCGCGTGAAACGTTCGGTGCTTCGACAGAAGTGAGTTAGAGCCTTTGAAAGGAACTCTTTTAAAGGTGTATTTAGTTGAGAAGTTTGTCGTGTAAAATGAATTTACATACGTAATGACTTGAACATAAACTTATAATGAATAGGGACAACTTTGTGTAGTATGATAACACGGTAAAGTATTGAATTATTTATTTATTGAAGATGTTTACGAATATTTGATTGTAGGATGTTTGAAGCAATAATACATGTTTAAGTATGCATAAAGTTAAGGTAAGTAGGTATATTATTAGTGTAACATTTCGTATTATTTGTAAAAGGAGACTAAAGTCTGATAAGTTAATTATATATTATTACGAAATATTTGGTCCAACGGGGAGGCGAGAGTTAATTCCACCAACAAAAAAATATCGTCTTCTATTTTTTTTTGCCCCAACATTTCAAACAAAAATAATTTTTAATCAGTTAAAAAACCTACATCCTGAATTATTTCAGCAAACAAAACAAAAAGAAATATCAATATTGTAATATTTTCCCTGGAACAACACGTTTTTATAAAACAGATGATTTTAGAATTCGTATTGTTTACTCACAAAACATTAAATGTTTAAAAAAATTCATCAAAATTTACTAAACATAAACTCCAATAAACAAAATGTAATTCAATTTATTGGTCTTTAATATAATTGTAATATTGATTATTTATTAGATAAGAAGTCGGAATAATCGACGTGCGTGCATGAGAAGATGTATGAATGTGGAGGAAGCAAGAGAAGTGCGCCAGGAAAGAGTGGTGTGGCGTTCTATCCTTTCTTCCAACCCCTTCGGGGAAATGGCGTGATGGTTAGTTAGTTAGTTAGTTGGTTATTTATTACAAATAAATAAACATATTTCTTTAAAGAATGTATGTTAGGTAATTGAAAACATACAAACTACTTTTGTGAAATAAAAATTTCCAATAAAAGATTCTGATTCCATTTCTCGTTATTCTGTGTTATTTGATGTGACTGGCTATAGAGTAGGTACCTACCCAGGGTAGGGGGAGTTTTTATTAACTTCTTCAATATCCAATTTTCCCATGTTTAGAATCCCTAAAAAGAGAAAAGTTTGTTTATCCACAGCTTATGTATTATTCCTGATATCGTATGTTACTTACTAATGGCAGCCATTATAATGTTTATACTCGTATGACATTTTGAACCCTCCTTTCCAATCAAGGATCGTAACTTAGAAAGTGTGTTTGTGAGAAAATTGCGTTTATTTAAAACACACCATTGAAGCAATAGGTATGAGCTTTTCTTTTAAAAAATAATTAAGAGTATTCTATGAATAAATACATTATGTCTCGTCTCTGTTGAGATGTCAAATTGTAATTATTAGCCTGTAATTTGGACACACTCGAGCATAACAAATTGAAGAGTTTTCTTTAGGCGTTTCCTAGTAGGTGGTATAATTTGGTAAGATCTCACTTGCAATGATAAAGGTTTCTGCTAAAATGCTTGGCAATTTTCTGACAATGACACAGAGTGTTCACATGTGAAGCGTCGCACCATTTCACTGTAAATATACAAGTTCTGATAATTGGCAGATATGGATTTCAAGTGGCCACTTAATCCAGCCAATAACAGGTCCTAAGCCCTTTAAACGCCTAGATATCCATATTCCCTTCCAAATTTCTCGTCTCTGTTGAGATGTCAAATTGTAATAAATAATGCGCTTAAAAAAGCTGAAATGCATAGGGTTTGTAAAACAAATGTCAACATTGCATCATTGCGGCTTTCGATTTTTTTTATATGAGCCTGTAAGGTATTTGCCTCTGCATACAAGTTAAGTATTTTTTTTATTTTAGGAAACAAATAAGAAACTACATCGAAAATAATTTTTTCCAGTAGGTAATTGTAAATAAATTATATCCTATTGATAATTAATCCAGCCATACCTAAGCTAAATTGTCTAATTTCAACACTAAATTCACAAGCTTAATAAAGAATCTTTTTTAGGAAAGCGAATTGGGTTCTTCCCGATTTTTTAATTTTGATTTAAAAAAATTGATTGAAAAATTACAATATCAAGGGAATTTTTTTAAAATTTTTACGATGTCATATGAATTTTCTAGCGCGGTTTGAAATAGCACTTTTTCAAATCGCTCGCAAAATCCTCCATTTGGCGTGCATGCGGTGTGATGTCACAGCAATATAGGCGCTCACTACGGAATGAATTTCACGCCTTTCACGGTAGACGGGGATGACGTCATTAGCCAATAACGGGCGTTAAAAATCATTCGTATTTTCGTGTTTTTAAAACATACATTTATAAATGAAAACAAAATTTTTGATCATTCTGTTTTATATCGTTGGAATTGTAAAAATATACTTTAAATATTTATAACGTTTTCAAGGATATTCATGCTATCGGGAAGAACCCTATTCAGCGGGAATTGAACATTGAACCCTCAATTTTGATAAAATTGTGTTTAAATTAGCGTTATGAGTAGGTACTCATCAGCTCTGTATCTGATTACCACCACCAACGAAACGTGTGGATTAACCCTTACAGCGCGATGTACATATTTCCTATCCGAATCTAATGGAAAAGTTACAAAATAACATATTACTTTTAAGAGCTGCCTTGAATAAATTTCCTCCGCCGAGTAAAAAGGTTTTCCAAGTACGAGAAGTATATCCCCTTGCCGTAGTGGATGATTTAATGGACACAAAGTGGATTCCAGTTTGTAGAAATGTACATTTCTTATTTCACTCTTGGGCTGGGGTATCCAACTCGAGAGACGTGGCCCTGGTTTCGCAGACGCGTGCTTTTTCTGATGAATATATTTTCTAATAAATGTAAAATTGTCATCTTTCTTTCCCCCATTCACACCTGATAGAGTATATGGAACTGCATTGTCATATATAGTGTAGTGTATTTAGATATTTTTTATAAGAAGGCAAGATGATCAGTTTGTGCTTCTGCGCCAGCGTTAATGGGACAATTTTTAATAAAATTGGATGGTGATTTATAATATCTTAAGCATGAAATTTTTATTTTTATTTTTATTGTCATTTTTATGTTTATGTCCGTAATTCATTTTTAAAATATCGTAATTGCGATTTCCCGCCAAAACATGTAAAATATAGATAGGATGCGACTATTAATTTCAAGGCATTTTAACCAAATCTGATGTATGTAAAATAGAGATTACATACTACATGCTACTTCTCTGGTTCTATGCATTAACTATGGATTCAGTACAACCCTTTTGGTGGGCTTAGGAGACGGATGCTTTTAAAGCATAGTTTGCGGTCAATCAATAAAATTAGAATTAAACTTTTGAATTTTAAATTTTTATTTTTCACAAAAAAAAAAAACAAATTTTCATAAATATTCACATAAAAAATAGGGAATTAAAAAATATAGGACGCTTCCCTATTGGGTATAAATGTTAAATTTGGGTGAAAAATCATACATATTTTATTTGAATATCATGTAATATTCATGAATATTGATTAAACATCTGTTCTAAAATTCTAGCGCCAAAAAAATGTATATGCCAAGCACTTCTTGGTTGTTATATAATATCCCTAAAAATAATGAAATAACATATTTTAATAATTATAATCCTTTTCACTTTCATTACAGGAAGCTTTTATCACTTCCAACACTTTATTACCAGCATAATCGCAATTTGTCCAAATTGTTTGATATAAATTGGGGTTATTTAAAATAAACTTGACCAATTCAAATAAGTAAGTGGGGTAAGTAATTCATTAAGTAAGTAATTCAAATAAGTAAGTAAGGAGAAACGTAATAAAAATAACGATTATTTCCGTTCCCGGTCCGCGGACCGGAGCTTGGAGTGACCCGAGTTATCGGATTGTAAGCAGTCGCGAAAGTACTAAAAGTTGGTTTTAAATATTTAAAGCTGATATCCCTTCACAAGAAATCTGAGATTGTGTCCTATCTATCTACATTTTCTACATTTTGTGTTTTAAAAGATTATTTCGGATAAACACTCACTTACAGCCTGAAACATTATTTTTCGCATTTTAGACAACATAGGTACATACATTTTGTTTATACCTATATATGCCGATCAGCTACATCTACAGCGATGGGCAGGGTTTTAGTACCGATCCGTAATCAGCGCACAAAATTTGGAGAGCGCGCTTTTGCGGTTGCAGGCCCTGTGGCTTGGAATGCTCTCCCACCAGAAGTGCGCAACTGTGAGAGTGAAATGATGTTTCGAAAGAAACTTAAGACCTATATGTTCTCAAAATCTTTTGATTAATTTTGATAATAGTATTTTCTACTCAGAAATTGAGTTTTCACTCACTTTAAATTTCCCGAGCCGTTAAATTCAATCTTTAAAGCGCCCTTGAGGTATATTTATACGAAAACGGCGCTACATAAATTATCTATAATAATAATAATAATAATAATACAGGTTTATGTAGGAACATAATATATATGTATATAACAGTGGCGTGTCGTCCATACATGCGGTAAATGCTCCGCATGCCTTACTACTAAAAACAAATGTCTATTTATAAATGAGGTATTTTAATTATGAAACGTAATTACTAAACGTACTACAAACATTTTTTCGTTTTAAGTAATACAGGAATATATTCAGTAATCTTAGGTCTGTTTTAAACGTGTTGTGCCAGAAGGCATATTATTAGATTGAGCAAAATTCGTGGTTCCATAGTGACTAAATAATACTCAATGTATTTAGTTTCAATAAAATTCATTTTTCGTATAAAAACGTAGTTTAAGAGGAATACAGCGGTTTGAATTGAATAGTTTTTTGCTCTATACTATTTGCATGTCCCTGAGTTAGCGGCGCACACATAATCTAGCTGCAACATTATTTTTATTTAAAAGTAGCTGGCAAAGTAATTCTCTAGAATTAGACGTTTTCTTTAGTTACTATTTGTTTTTACTTTGCTGTCACCTTTAGTAATAAAAAATTAAGGCTCCACATGATTTTTTTTAAAGAATTCATAAATTTGTCTGCGCATATCCCTCGAAAAAAAGTTGAAACATATGCAGTATAAATGGTTATAAATTATTTGAACATTTCCATCAATATATCAATTACTTCACTAAACAATCGTGTCCTTAGAATAGTAGACTTTAGCAGAAGGGTATGTTGGTAAAGGAAATGGGACGTTTTGCCAAGGAGAGGGGGCGGGGGTGGGTAATGGATATTGTAATTTATACCTTTATTATTCACAATGCAAGAATCGAAACAAAAGGACGGAAAGGCATAGTTTTTTTAGAATAACTTCAGATCATACATCGTAAAAACTTGGATAGTTCAGAGGTTCAGAGTAACAAACTGGAATTACCTAAAACTAATATTAAGTATACTACTACTACTGTCCCTTATCTGCGCCCAATGATGCATAGGGCACTGCATCGGACCACCAAGTATACAATGCAAGTAAAATAGTATTAATAAAAATTGAATTCGAAACTTAACTGAGTCTAATGTTAATTTCTGAGAAGGGACATGAAAGAAAGGGGTGCCCTGACTTTCATAATATTCCTTTCTCAAAAATTAAAAACATGTTGAGAATTAATATCTTGGTTTATTTTTTGTTAACAAAGATGGAATCTAAATAATAAAAATATATGAGTGAGTCACATTTAATGAGTTGATTGGGTACATTTCCAAACAAAAATTGTGTCATAACAAGTCGGAGATTATAAAAAATCCACATTTTATATGCTGTAAAAACATTTTTTTTCTTAAAACCAGAAATTGCTGCCAGACATCTATAAACCACAATAAATTAATAGCATCATCAAACGAAAAAGCGAACAAATAATAAATAAACTAGCCGGCAATTACGCCGAATGCCAAGTGGAAAAAAGTCCTCCCATTTCCTCACACTCCGCCTGTTCCCGGCGAACAATTGACTGAATGCCAAATAATTGAGAGTGCTTGCATTAGGCCTTCCATGTATGCATTATGGACCAACAAAGCTGAGTGGGGGGCGAGAGGGATGGGGGCGTGGGTGTGAGGGATGATGGTGGGGGGAGGGTGTGTTGTGTAGGAGCTTTCACGAGACGTATCCATTACCGCCGAGTGCTGCTGCAAAGAGAGAAAGGATATTTCCTTAAAGCTTGAGAACAAGAGCTCTGAGTGGTGATTGCTTTATGTGGGGTGCACAGAGAGAAATGAAAGAGTACTTACAGTTTCTTGTGCACATTTATTACACAGAAGTGAAATACAATGAAAAGGAAATACAATGAAAACTTATCTAATTACACTAAGATTGACATGAATTATGAAAATGGAAAATGAAAGTGCAAAATGAATTTAGGTTGCCACACAATTTGGTTGCAAGAAATTTGTACAAAAGCGACGTGGAGTCACGATGAAGGTTAAAACAGTTCTCTTCATTGTTCGATAGCGTTCGGCAGAGTTCGGTAGATCTTGCTTCGTTCCGCGTCTTACGCGTGACGTATTTCTTCCGCCACATACGTAATACCTACATAGGTACACAACTTACTTCAATAATTGTAATATTTAAAAAAGCTCAAGTTAAATCCGATCCGTTGCAGGCTTCCGCCATCCATTCGCTGGACAATGGACTCAGTTTGCATTCAATTATGGACGAGCCAAGAGTTATGGACCCACCCCTGGGGCGGGGTGGGGGTGGGGGCCGGGCGCGGGCGGGGGTGTACAGAAATGGAAAATGTGTGTCGCCAAGTCCGTCGGAGTGGAACACCGTTTGGATCTTTGGCGGCTAATGGATTGATGGGCGGGGGCGTGGGCTTGGGCGGGGGCGGGGGCGGAAGGGGGTGCCGCTGGCTCTATGAGGACTGGGCCCTACTATCCTATGCACAATACGGACAAGATGTCGCGCGAAAACAAAAATAAGATTTTAAGTATTTATTTATTTACATCAGTATAAAATAGTTTTGTTCCATTAGACAAGTCACTTGTATGGAACTATTGGACGTGGAACTGGCTGCTGATAGCTTAGTTTGAAGGTAGTTTGTGGAATCCATGTTACTCCACAAAAGTGCGGATATCTGAACTTTATGAGTGCAGTGTTATGTAGGTAGGTACCTACTCGTATATGTATTCCGGCACTAAGATAGTAAATATTTCGTCATAATATATCTTCACAGGTCGCAGTGACGTCAGGAGCTCAGGGCCCTGACCCCTCGCCTAGAATCGGACAGTAAATAATAATGTATAATTTTTTGGCATTTTTCTACACAAAATTTTTGTCTTTTCGTCAATAAAAAGTAGTTAAAATAAATAAATATTTTTCTTTACGGTCCAGATGTAAATCTTTGGATTTCAGTCGTGTTGTCCAAGCTTATTTGGGATGGTTGGTCCCTGGCGGTTCGGCCTTGTGGTGGGGGTAGCGATGCGCGGGCGGGGGTGCCGGGGGAGGGGGAGAGGGTGGATAGAGAAAACATGGAGGACCCGTGAGTGCTTTAGCGGCTTTCCCGCCAAACTCTTTGCAAGTGATGTGTTTTTAAATCTGCGTGTGACATGTTTGTTTAAAGTGGGGTAGCGTCCTTTCTAGGTAGCCAGTAAGTGTGTTTGTACCTACGTAAAATATCTGCATGCTGTTTTAAAAGTTTTTGATTAACTATTTATGACAAAATTCACTGGTTATGTGTCTTACGGACCACTTAGAAAATATTACATTTTTATTTTTTAAGCGCTTATAATATTTGTTGAGTCGGTTGGTGGCTCGGCGGTAGCGTCGCCGTTTTATAGTCTAGAGATCGCCGCTTCGAATCCTCACTCCGCCATTACTTAATTCATGTATATTTTGTAAACTTTTTTATTATTTTGTTATATTTCTATGATAAATTTGTGTAATAAATGTATGATAAGTGTAATAAATTGTGTGAAATCTTTAAACTGAAAAACAACGCACGACTTCGAGGCCACAACCTTAAGCTGGAGAAGACCCGGTTTAATCAGAACCCAAGAAAGCATTTCCTGAGCAACGGGGTGGTAGATAGCTGGAACGGGCTACCGCAGGAGCTGGTCATTGCGAATAGTGTGAACGGGTTTAAGAATGGACTGGACAAGTTTAAACCTAACTAACTGTCCGATTTAGGCATATCAGCTTTAAGCTGCTCGCCTAATATTAAATAATAGGCTCGAATAGGCGCTAATGGTAAGAGAACTGCCTGATTTAAGCTTTGCAGAACCAAGATTCAATAAGCATTTACTGGAGCAACGCCGATGCAGCTTTCTTCCGTAATCATCATGAAACATCCTTCGAGCTGACGCAGATGTTTACTGGCCACGGAGTTAGAAGTTATCTTAAGAGGTTTTAAAATAAGAGATGACGAATTTGTTGAGCATCTGCTTTTTCACTGGATTTTCAGCTTTATAGTCTTGAATGTGAATGGAAGGACTGTCAATGACAAGTTTTAACTAACTGTCCGATTTGGCATATCGAGCTTTAAGCTGCTCGCCTAATATTAAATAAAAAAATAATAATAAAAAATTATTTTTTTTTGCTAATGGCTCCTGATGACAAACGGCAAAATTGCGGTTTATCGGGACGGCATTATTTTTGTTTTTTCTAATGTTATGTTTATTTTCTTAATAAAGAACACTTCCAAAAAAAAGTTTCCAAATAATGTTTTCTACTAAGCCTAAGCGGCAAAAATAGGAGTCAAGTCGTGGCGTAGTGGGAATTCGAACCGGAGATCTCTGGACTCAAAGAGACGCTACCACTAGGCTACCACTCGATCATATTATGATGACTGCGCCACATTTACGTAGGTACTGTCTTGGATTTTAACTGAACTTTATAGCTATCATGTTTCGAATTTATTGCTTCAATTATTGTACCGGAAGGATAAAGTTAATAGCGCAGCGACAAAAATAAAGTTAAGCCAACGACCGTCATCAGGGTCTTTTGTCTTTATTTAGATTGCAATATTGCCACTAGATGGCATTACACCACGTAGTGGTCTGCGCCTCGGCTAGTAGGAATTGTGGGTTTCCTTTTTATTTTTCCATTTTCATCTAATTTTGGATTTTTCACGTTAGTCTGTGAATAAGAAATCGAATAATAAAATTCAATCTCTCTTATCAAATTTATTACACTCTTATTAATATTATAGAAATGATTTATTTAACCATAGTGTGGTTTTCCGAAAGGGTAGGCAGAGAGGATAGAACACCACACCACTTTTGTCTTGGTACACTCCTTATTCTTCTTTATTCATAATTCTTCTCATGAACGTACTTTGATTATTCCGACTATTCACATGTTCACTTTCAAGTATATACATACTTGTGTAATTATTTAAATAAAAAATATCTAAATTTAAATTTAAATAAAAAATATCTAAATTTAAATTTAAATAAGAAATATTCAAATAGATTTAAACTGTGTCACTCTTAAATACTAAAAGTTTGTATGAATATTTAAAATAAAATAAATAATACAAGTTAAATAAATTTGTAAACACGTCTATTGTCATAAGTCGTTGAGTAACTGACTCTGTTCTCAATATATTTTCCAAAAGCTGTATTTTCTAAATGTTATCTTAATCCTCATTACCTAATCTAAATTTTTATCGTATTTTACAATAACATTCATTATGATAAAGTTCAAAATAGCAATATAATATTATTACATAAATAATTTGATTAAATACATTTTTATATTCCTTAAAAAACACATTTTTATTTGTCAATACTACCCTCGGTTCAGCCGTGAAAAGAAGGCAGTGAAAGAAGCTGTTTCTAGAGAAAGTCATGATCCTCAATGGGATGTTGAAGAATAATTAATACTGGTCAACAATAAGCATAATAAATTGAAGCGACCTTCTTTAGGCGTTCAGGTCTTCTAATAGGTGATTAAATTTGGTCAGAATCTCACATACACTATAAAGAATTTCAGCAAAATAGCTTAGCAATTTTTTCAAAAGATGTCAGATAGATAGAATACAAGTATAATGTGAAACTACGATTAAAATTCAATATATATATTATTGTGTGATACCTTGGACTGGTATTGAAGCGTATGACTGATCATCTTACCTTCATGAAATCAAAATGATCAATATACACTGCACTTGGTGTACCGATGCAGTGCCCTATGCACCATTGGGTGCGGATAAGGGAGAGTAGTAGTAGTAGTAGTATATATATTAAGAACTTGTTAGATATGGTTATAATAATGTGATTTAAGTACAGGCGGAATAGGGAATGTTGTAATACAGGTCACAAGTCCTGTAAACGCCAAAATAAAAGATTCGATTCCTTCTGTCTCTGTTGAGATACCAATAATGAAAATAATATTTTCTCCAATAAAGCCTGACCGGTTTGTATATGAAAATATGAATCAAGTCGCGGCAGAGCGGGAATTCAATCCGATGATTAAACTCAGAGTCTGTGAAGCTCTACTGGGCTACTACATAACTGGAAAAAATATTAAAATAGTACGTATACCTATTTATTTAGATTAACTCGAGAAATTCTCCAGTCGGCTGAGACACGTTAGAACTAATAACATTTAAATTAAGGGTAAGAAGTTATTTTTCTTGGGTTTAACATGTCATCAGGGTTGTTCGGCTTTTATCCGTAAAGCCGGAGCACTCCCGTTGGGCGGGGGGCGGAGCAAGGGGGCAGGGTCGTGGGGCAGGGGTCGAGCCGGGGGAACCCTCAACTTTGTTTCAATTAGCACCACCTACTCGTGCCCTAAGAAACTTACGAAGATTTTTCTTCATGAAGCCGCAACCCTGGGGGTGGTTCAAAATAAAACGGCGTAGGTTTTTAATTAATTAATTTATTTATAAACAAATATATGACAAAACCGTTATTTAAATTTGTCCTAACTGGTGTATTTCTATTTAGTACTTCTGCTGATGATCGCTGGGAATTTTGTTCTTTCGAATCGCTGGGAATATCCGCTTTCTATTCATGGTCTTATAGTTGTCATATAATTCAAACATTGAAGGCGAATGAAAATAGTAAGGGAAGATTATAATTCGAAAAATAACGCTTCACAGACAGACAGACAGACGTTAGACAAAAAAAAATAGTGACGGTACTGAATTTTAAACACTAAACAAATCGCATAGAATTCGATAGAATTTTTCATAATAGGGTTCTTCCCGATAGCATGAAAATCCTTGAAAACGTTATAAATATTTAAAGTATATTTTTACAATTCCAACGATATAAAACAGAATGATCAAAAATTTTGTTTTCATTTATAAATGTATGTTTTAAAAACACGAAATTACGAGTGACTTTTAACGCCCGTTATTGGCTAATGACGTTATACCCGTCCATTATAAAAGGCGGGAAATTCATTACGAAGTCAGCGCCCATATTGATGTGACGTCACACCGCATGCGCGCCAAATGGAGGATTTTGCGAGCGATTTGAAAAAGTGTTATTTCAAACCGCGCTAGAAAATTCATATGACATCGTAAATTTTTTTTAAAAAATCCCTTGATATTGTAATTTTTCAATATTTTTTTTGAAATAAAAAATAAAAAATCGGGAAGAACCCAATTTCTCACTTGTTTTTTTAATTTCTTCAAAATTTTTTTTATAGAATTTAAAAAAAAAATCCTTTAAGTGTCCGGTGATTTTTAATTTGAACTACCCCTGAAATAGAAAGTATTTCTAGATTGAAAAATGTCACTCTACCTTTGTTCTTTTCCATACCCTTATTCATAGTGAACACTCAAACAGAAGTTTTCAAAAATTTTCATTGTTTAAGTACCTAAAGAAAGGGATGTGTAGGTACTAGGTATTAACTTATGATAAATCATTTATTTATTTTTAGGTTGACAACTTTGCCGAATGGCGGGTTCTTCAATTACTTTTGTCAAGTCTTGTTCATATTTTTACAATAAAATGTATATTTTATATATATCTTATTCGATTAGGAGCTTAGGTTAAACAGTATCTTTGATTGTAAAGCGCCCTTGAGGTGATTACGTTATTATTATTATTATTATTAGTACGTCCATAATATTCATCACCATTATAAAAATGGCTAGTTCACATTAAAAACATCTTTGGTTGAAACCGGTAAGAAACTAGCGTTTTTAACCCTGGGGACTGGACGGACCCCTGAGTTTCAGATTCACAGTCCCGGATTTAATTTGGCTGTGTATTTTCATCCCCTAAGTCTAGTACGTCACATTGTGATGTTCAATGTACGTGTGGCCGCTTGATTTTCATTACGGGAGAGGCCGTATGAGATGCGTGACTCAATACTTTTTCATAGTCAGCCGAGGTTTATAGGGATTTGTTTTACGTCGAGGGAAAGGGAGGTAGGACGCTTGACAATTAGTGAGAATGCGTTGATTTTTTGAGGAAATATTGAGGAAAGTAGCCATATTAAATTATTTTTATTAGCAATTCATTTTGTTTTGGAATAAAAGAGGTTTTTCACTTTCACAAAAAATATTCCTTGTGTGATGCGTTGGACTGACATAAAGAGTAAGAGTGATCATCTGATCAAAATACTCTTCTGTATCGATGCAGTAACCTATGCACCAGAAGGTACGGATGAAAAAGAGCAGTAGTAATAGTAGCATACATTTTGAAGTACAATTTCAACAAGGACTATAAATTTATTTTACCAACATTTTTAAAGTTCTTAGGCCTTTTTGATGCTTATTGAACAAATACAACTACTATTCATTATAATATTATTGATAAAAAACGCCACATTTCATAAAAGGTTTTTTAAAAAAGTAAGGTAGACCCTGTATTTCAAATTTACGATTTAATTGTTTAAAAATAACATATAAACGTTAAATAAAAATACATCATTCATTTCCACTAATATTTATTTCAACAGTTAGCGCTTTCACCCTGTTACAGGAAGATTCAGACTGATGATGCCCGTAACAGGGTGAAAGCGCTTACTGGGGAAATAAATACACTAAGTGGGGAAGTGTACCAAGTATTTTAGTTTAACACCAATTTTATTAGTTATCTTTAGATAATAAAATCATGGAACCTGTAATGTCAACCAAAAATAAAATAAAATTGACCATAATTTCTTTTTAAACATCGAGGCTCGTATTCAGTAGTCAAATACTCGTAATTAATAATTTATCTATATAAGTCAATGATAATTTTTAAATACCTTCATCTGAAAAACATAATTCTACATAAATGTATTCAAATCCATATAAAATAACACTGGATTTAACGTTGTATATTTATGGTAGGTAGGTATTTGTTATGTATGTAGATATTTTTGACTTTGCTCGATGTACAACCCGAAAACTGGTGAGTCGAATGTGTAAGATGATTTTTGAATCTGAGCTTAAAAACACATTTTTTTCTCCTTTCAAAGCATTCATAATTACCGTAGATCAAGTAAAACTGTACGAATTCTTGTTAAAAAGATTATTTTAAATAATAATTTGTAATAATTTTTCGAAAAAAATTTAACTTCTTACTCAATTTTCTCAAAAACTATGAGTCAAATCAATTTTATTCTACATAATGTGTATTTACAACGCTAAACAAATTCAACGTTATTTTTACATCAGGATTACGACCAATGTATATTTTGTTTATCTATGAAAACCATTTTTAAAAATCAAATATAAGTAGTAAGATAGTGTGTGTACCCTCCCACTTAATCCAGGTTCCACAAAACAAGCAACCCCACACAATTTTCTTATCAGTAGATTTTCTATTACCGTTTGTCTATAAAAACTCCCCTTTATAACAATATTCGCCCGAAGTGATGGCGTATTATATTCTACATATGAGAACGCTCCATTTTCATCTTACTTCGTATCAATTTTGGTTACGTCTACGAATATTTTCACGTAAGTATTAGAACAGTCATTTGATTAAATTTCTATCTATTGTCACTACTACTACATTCCCTTATCCGCACCTAATGGTGTATAGGGCACTGTATTGGTACACCAAGTGCTGTGAGTCTCGATCATTTATCTATTGTTAAAAACTTTGGTCTTTTTATTAGTTCCATTATTGTACGTATAGCCTTTGCCTTCATGTAACAAATTATCAAGATTCACGGCACTTAGTAATGGTATCAATGCAGTGTCCTATGCACCATCGCGTGCGGAGAGTAGTAGTAGTAGGTGGAGCCTAAAATCACTTAAAAATTAGTGAAAAATAAAATTGAGTAAAAATGTTTTGAAAACATTTTTATTGAGAAAGGATCAGCATTTACCCATAAACATGTATATCTATTAGGGATGGTGTATTCTAAATGTCTATTTTAAATAAATATTTAATAAGGTTAGAAGTGGTCATCCACTTAAAGTAGTCTGTATTCAGATAGGGAGTGTGGTCAGGGTCGGCTCCGGCTATTTCGGTGGGCGCCTTCCCTGGCCGGGGGGCGGCGGGGCGCGGGGCCCGGCGCCCTAGTCCAGTCATAACCATTCAAGAAAATTACAAAACGACAGATCCATATAACAATTTAATAGAAAAGGGGAAACTGCGCGCTCTCGGGAGCGTGTGATGGGAATATACAGGAATTTAGTAATACGAAATGGGAATGAGATATCCCGAATTGACTTTCAGGGAATTACTCAGGTAGATACTATTCAATAAAATTAATTTAACGGCCCTTTTTTATGCGGGAAAATCCAATTAATTTTCAATACTTTTTTCTTTCTTTATTTTTAAAGTGTGATGAACGTCACTAATGTCCATGTCACTAACGAGGAGATAAGAAGACGGACTAGAGTCATAGACGTCATAAAAGCTATCTCCCAGCTGAAGTGGACATGGGCTGGTCATGTGGCACGCCAGAATGAGGACCGATGGACGAAGCGCCTGCTGAACTGGAGACCTAGAGCTGCAAGGAGACCTGTAGGAAGACCACCAAGAAGATGGACAGATGACATAAAAAGTACTGCAGGATCCAGATGGCAGCTCGAGGCCCAGGACAGAAAGCAGTGGACCAATATGGGGGAGGCCTATGTCCAGCAGTGGACGAACAATGGCTGATAAAGAAGAAGAAGAAGATGAACGAACTTATTAAGCTACATATATTTATTCATAATAAATTATTGCTACTAATAATACTTTTTCCTGGGCAAAATCTGTGCTGATGTATTCTTCACAGTATTTATTTTTAGTTGGTTGTATTTGAAAGCCTTCATTTTGGTTAACGCTTCAATCAAATAATAGTAAATTATACATATCTACAAAATATAGGAATCAAGAATTGAGTTAAGTTAGGTCAAATTCTCGAAGTAGGGAAATGTCCTATATTTTTAAATTCCGTATTTTTTTGTGTGAATAGTAATGTTTGAAATTTTTCTGTGAAAAATATAAATAAAATTTAAAAGGTTCCTCGTAAAAACATATTTAAAAACTGAGCTTATAAAACGGATTAACTCCAAACAAATGCTTTAAAAGCACCCGTCTCCTAAGAGCACAAAAAGGGTCGTACTGAATATATAGATGCGTAGAACCAGAAAAGTGGCTATATACATGTTTATATTTTAGGCGCTACTTACATCAAAACTTGTTAATAGACGACTTGAAATAAATAGACGCATCCTACTATATAATGACCTGTTTTGGCGGAAAATAGCGTTTACGATATTTTAAAAATTAATTACGGACATAATAATGATAACAAGAATCCAAAAAAATATTTTCGTACCCAAGATATAAATCACCATGCAAAAATTTTTTTTGTCTCGTAGTCCATTCTGATTTTGGTTCACATTATAAATTTTAAATTACACAGAAGAGACATCAGCCTGGTAACTGTATACGTGTTATATCTTTGACGTTCGAAAGTAAGTAGTAACAGAAATAATGCAGAAAAATTATAAAAAAATCCGCAGTGTGGGACCGTATTTTAGGGTTAACGGCACAACCGGCGCGGCGGTTAGTTTTTTATGAACATTACGCTGCCCTAGTTCTGAATGTTCAATGAACCATTTTGCTTATCTTACAGGAGGCCGTTCTTTTTTGTTTTTTCAGGCAAAATCTAAGTATCCGCGATTTTGTTAAATTCGTTTCGTATATATTATAGCATAATGTATGTTGGATACACCTAAAAAAAAAAATAAAGCGTCTTCTGCAAAATTAATAAAATGGTTCATTGAACATTCAAGAACTAGGGCAGCGATTAGTGATTTTGGTTGTGATGTTTAAGCCGTTAAAGTATAATACGATGGTTGCATTGGTATTTTGTTATCTGGATTGGGTTTCAGCGTTCATCTTCTGAATTGATTTACGTCGACAAAAAAACAAAAAAATAACTTTTGGCTGTCTGTAAAGTC
The DNA here is from genome assembly GCA_022494985.1 of Micrasema minimum. NCBI lineage: Eukaryota > Metazoa > Arthropoda > Insecta > Trichoptera > Brachycentridae > Micrasema > Micrasema minimum. The sequence goes on along the minus strand of JAGVSP010000173.1, from coordinate 98,607 downwards.
GGTTTATGGACGATAATTTTACGTGCTAACGTCATAAGAAAACATTGATGAAAAATACCATACTTTTATGAATTGAATTGAATTATTATTACTGAATTATCATTATTTTGTATTATACAAAGCAGGAGTTAATTGAAAATTTCAATATTTCCATAAATTAACATTTTTTTTGTTTTTTCTTCTTGTGTGCTGCTGCTGTCTCCCTTCTACTCGGACGCATCGGCCGATGGAGTAGAAGAGAGATAGATGCGTCACAAACCGAACGCTTAGGCCGATCGTGCCTCTCTATCGCTTGTTCCGCGCTCTCGCTTGCACACTCGGTTCAGACGGAACGTGACAATGAGTCATGCTTTTTCGTGTGTTCATCGAATTATTAGATGTTATCACGTCAAAACGTGTCACGATCCACAAAAGGCCATTTACTTAATTTGAAAAATGTAAAATAACAATAATTAGTGAATAAAAAACAATTTTTAGTGCGAGTACAAGAATGCGAATATCACTGACGTCTTAAGAGTTTCTGACTTGGCAATATCCCGCGCAATGTCAAGGGTGTGGGCGCCGGGAGGTGCTCCTTGATCCGGCCCATTCCGGAGAGATCCATTACCCTGCCGGCCCCCGCCCCCCGGCCCCCGGCCGACCCTGGCAGCCAGGCAATCTCACCGAATGACCGCCCCCCTAGTCCCACCCTGTCCGCGCCGACTTCATCACTGAGGACAAGTCGCGGTATTCTAGTGTGCGAAATAAACAAGATTTTTATTGCGTTTATGGAGCATTCTCTGACACTTTTGTACCGTGTTCGCTGGGAGCTACGCATATTAATAAGGGCTGTTATTGTAGTATTATGTATGCAAGCAAGCACTATGAAACTATTCAATAAAAAGGTTTTGGACATTGAATAATTCATTTTCATTCTACAAGAAATATAATTATTCAGTTGTAGTAAAAATAGATTTACTATGTATCTGGTGATTATATCGTCTAGCAAATCCTTTCTTCTTCAGTCCATGTTTCAAGATCCCCTTCCTGTCCCGCACACACTTTCCCTGTAGATTTGATTGGTTTGGGTAGAATAGCCTGTAGAAGTAGTAGAAATGGTAGATAGTCATCCACGTACACGAAACACCACCATATCAAAATTTTAGTGTCCGCTTGCAGAGGTAGAGGAAACTTATCATCTTCATTCCATATCCGCTCCCTATGTGGAGCATATGGATTCCAATATCTGCCTTTAAGCCTCCCAAGTCAGCTCTACTTTTTTCATTTCCAACATAAAAATAGCATTAAGCAGTCGTGATGGTTCGGTCATGATGAAAGAACGGCTAAAAGGAATTGCGATGCGAGTGTGTCCGGATGTAGAAGTCGAGGAAGCCCCAGAAAGAAATGACATGATCAGGTACAATAGATACATGAAAGGGGTCATGTGAAAAGTCGGAACAATCGACGTGCGTGCACGAGAAGATGTATGAATGAGGAGGAAGCGAGGGAAGTGTGCCGGGACAGAGTGGTGTGGCGTTCTATCGTCTCTGCCTACCCCTTCGGAGAAATGGCGTGATGATTAGTTAGTTAGTTATCTAACTGAAATTTAGACAGGTAGTATCTATTGCGTTTGTATATAAGTACACGGAGTAACAAGACTCGTAGTACAACCCGAAAACTGGTGAATCTACATCATATTTGGAGTTGAATGTGTAATATGACTTTCGAATCTGAGCTTTAAGAAATGTTTTTTTTCTTGTAAAAGCTTTCAAAAGAACCGTAGATGAACTTAAATTTAACAAATTCCTATTATGTGGTAATGATTGTATTAATTGACTTAAAAAATGTATTTAATAACGATTTGTCTGGAAAAAAATTAATGAATAATTTTAAAAAAAAACATGATCACCTATTAAGAATAATCTTCTCCAGCACAATCTGAAAATATGAGTTATCCATTATACCTACAGTTTTATATAATAATATTAACAAAAATTAATAAAATCACATTTGACGACATTCTACGATACAATCATATTATTTAATTTACAGTAACGCGTTTGTCTAATGAGGACAAAGTTAAACTCGCGTTAACTCTCCATTAAACCACAAGTTAACAGTCGGAAGTTGAATAACGCAACTGGAAGCAGAATAACAACATTTTAAAGCGTTTTGTTAATAGAAACACATCCTAATATGGAGCACCAGAGTCGGCCTTAATATGGAATACTCGCCTCGTAATTTCCTTTAGCTATGTCAGGAGATTTTAATTAAACGGATTGTCCGAATAGCTTCTCAAGTTATTAATTTCCTCCTCATCCTATCTGGTTCCCTGGTAACCGGTCTGGATAAGATCAACACTCGTTTCATTACACGGGGTGTTATATCTAGTAATATCTAATATGTGATACCTTGCACCGGCGCTGAAGCGTAAGACTGATCATCTTGTATTCGTGCAACAGATTATCGAGATTCAGTGCACTTGGTGTTCCAATGCAGTGCCCTACGCACCATTGGGAGCGAATAAATGAAAGCAGGAGTGAAGTATTTGTGAAAGATTTCTTCACTTCTGGGAGTGAATGTCAACGCCCTGGGGCGTTTTACAATAATTTGTTTACTTGAATATACAGCTAACAAAAGCAATAATGCACTTTGAAAAATTTCAAGTGATATTTGAAAAAGGTGCCTTAATTCTCAGGATAAAAACAAAAAGCTTTATAATTACAATTTGATATTTCACCAGAGACGAGAAGTTTGGAAGGGAATATGGATATCTAGGCGTTTACAGGGCTTATGACCTGTCATTGGCTGGGTTAAGTGGCCACTTGATGTATTACAACATTCCCCATTTCACCTAGTATTTGATATCCATATCTGCTAATTATCAGAACTTGTATATACACAGTGTAGTGGCGCGACGCTTCACATGTGAACACTCTCTGTCATCCATTGAGAAAATTGCCAAGCATTTTAGCAGAAACCTTTATGATTGCATGTGAGATCTTACCGAATTATATCACCTACTAGGAAACGCCTGAAGATGACTCTTCAATTTGTTATGCTTATAACTTTTACCAGCTAATTTTTATAAACAACATCTTGAGTGTGTCCAAATATTTGTAGACAAAAACTGGATTTCACCCATTACGGGCTTATCATTACCATTTGACAATTTACAACAGAGACGAGAAGTTTGGAAGGAATATGGATATCTAGGCGTTTACAGGGCTTATGACCTAGTGACCGAGTGCATTATTGTGTGACCGAGTGTCGCTATTGGACTTACTTATAAATAAGGAAGAAGATGCTACCTGGTTTTTATCTAAATAATTTTGAATGTGTGGAACACCCTGTCTCTGTAAAGACCGGATGAGAGTCGATAGTTACTATGATTGATTTTATTGCCAATAGAAATAAAATGTTGAAAATTGATAGCAGGTCGAATGTATAATATAAAACATTTGCCTACTTATATTTAATCTACGCGTTTGACGATAGCCTGTGGCAGAGGAAAGTTATTGAAATTGTTTGGATAATTAAATTATAATTAATAGCTAAATAACTCATGCGAATAGCTATACTTTATTATACATAGTAATCTTGTAGAAAACACAGTTACTCATGTACTCTTCTCCCTTATCCCCACCCAATGGTACTTAGGGCACTGCATTGGTACACAGAGAATTCACGTACCACTACTATAAAATATTACTCGTATGCTTGTAACAGTGATATGAAAAATGAATATTTAAAACCATTTCAATGCAAAATGGAAATGGGTCGAAAAAATGTTATAAAAGAAAAATATAAAATGGTTCTTTAGCGCATTTTTTACGGGATAGTTCCTTGTGCAGTTTGCAAACTGTACCATATAAAGCGAAAACTGTATGGAATATTGAATGGTCGGCGCCGGCGGGACGTTTGCCTGACCTGACAGTTAAGGGGCTACTAGGTCCACCCTTTGTTAATTGTAAAATGTAGTAAGCGCCCGAATGAGCGCTCGTTAAAATACGACCAAAATCCGATCGAACGTCGCGCCGTTTTGTTTCATTATTATTTGCATCGCGTACATCGCGTACACGATAATCTTTTCCAAATTTAATATAGTAAAATCTACTGAATTTAATATAATCAAAAATCTACTAATGTTTTACAAATTTTAATCAGATAATGCACTACATATATACTTATTCTTTAATACATTTTTTTAAAAAAAATCTTACATGTACTGTTTTTGTGTTATGCATCAAATGTTATTAAAAAAACAGGGGGTTTCTTTAAATTAATTGTGATTCAACGAAATATTTAAATAAAAATTTAGTCCGATAATTCACTAGAAAAAAGAATTAATAATTACTTCATATTTTTTTCATTTTTATTTAATGAACCATGAAGTACAAGGAATTTTTGCCCTGACGAACATGAATGTATGGAGGACCCCGTAAGTGGCCTTAATGTTTTTATGTAAACGTTTAAGTAGATATTGATATATTTAATGCTTTGATAAACGTAAAAAACAATTAACATTCTTACATTATTAGCTATATTACCAATTTCCTGTACGCATACGATCATAACTGAGGATTAGCGTTTATAAAAAAAACATATTAAGCGTGTTTTTTGTCAGACTGTACAGTTTTCTGAGCCGTATGAAGCGCGCATTAGTAAAGCATTTCTAATGTAAAATGCTAAATCATTTAAAAATTCAATATTTATGTAAAACGGTTTTTAATAAATCATTTCAAATTTTAAATGCGATACAATTCAAAAATGAAGATTGGTTTGTAGAAAAATATTTTCAATGTAAAGTGTAAAATAAATCATTTTTAAAAAAGTATTTTAAATGTAAAATGCGAAATGGTTTCTCAGGTAAAACAATGAAAGAGGAAAAACAGATACTTAGAATCATAAGAGTATTATAATTTTAAAAACTTATACATAGGTGAGGCAACGGGCGCAGTCTCCCTTGATATCGACTATCATGCGTTTCGGCTGGAAGGGCCATATACGCCTCACTGAGAGCCTTAACCATGCTTGTCTATTTTACAAGGCATTAGATTCTCGGTATCCTCGACGTCCACTGCTGACAATCCTTAGGCAGTTTGCGTCAGAGTTTCGGAACGTGGACTGGACTTGGGATGGACGGGAACTGGCTGTCGATCGCTTGGTTTAAAAGCAGTTTGTGGAATCCATATACTCCACATAGGAATCGGATATGTTATGATAGTGATAATGATGGCCTATTAAGGTTGTTAATAATTAAATAGACCAATTTTTATTTTCACATTAAATAAATGTAATAATCATAATGTGTACATAATACCTACGTATTTTTTATATGAACCTTGCTCTTCCCACCTTAGGGTTTTGAATAAAAGCATTATTATTATTATTGTCCGCCTCGTAGCTCAGTGGTAGCGCATTTGACTGCCGTGAATGAGGTCGTGGGTTCAATTCCCGTAGGGGGTCAAAATGAAATATTTATTTACGTGTGATTTTCATATTAATATTTCATGTGTGATACCTTGGACTGGTTCTGAAGCGTAAGACTGATCATCTTACCTTCATGTAATAAAAAATATATACAGTGCACTTGGTGTACCAATTCAGCGCCCTATGCGCCGTTGGGTGCGGATAAGGGAAAATACCTAATATTGTACCTAATCATATCAATAATATTTTGAATTCTAATACATTTTTTGTAGTGAGCAATCGAATTGATTGAAATTGAACAGATTAATCCATTTTTACAATATAAATAGCTTACAAAGCACTTTCCTAAAGTGGGCGGGGCGTATGAGAAGTGTTAGAACGTAGGTACTCGTATAGCGCCCAATACCTAGTACGGCCCTATCTGGTCCTAATTAAACTCCTTGTTGTAACGTGTTACTTGGGCGTTAATTACTCTCGCCCCATCCCAGTTGCGTTGGAAACTGTAACTAGAGACCAGGGGCACTCAACCGGTGGCTTCAGACATTTACACAATTCCTAAAGAAAGTATTAAAAAATGATTTTAAATGCATCTTCTAGCACTAAAAGTAACGCACACGCACATCCTCACAAGCCAGGTCCGCGTCCCGTAGTTCTGACGTAAACTGCGAACCGACGCATTGTCAGCAGTGGGCGTCTAGGATGCCGGGAGCCTAATGCCTTGTAATATAGGCAACCGTGGTTAAGGCTCCCGGGAGACGCACGTAGTTTGTGGCCCTGCCTGTCGAAACGCTTTCACCGGATGACAATTGACACCAAAGGTTGCTGCGTCTGTTGCCTCATCTATGTACACCTGGTTATTGTTGTATATTATTCTTGTACCTATACTACACAGACTATTACTGCATTGGTTTATCAAAATAGAATGTAATTCTGGGTCAGAAGTTCCGTAAACTTCGAAAGATCCTGCTTTCATGATCTTTGCCATGCAACGTATTTTTTAGAGGGAATTATTTACTACTACTACTTTCCCTTATGCGCACCCGATGGTGCATAGAGGACTGCATCGGTACACAAAGTGGAGTGTATCTTGATCATTTTTATTACATGAAGGCAAGATGATCAGTCTTACGCTTCAGTACCAGTCCAAGGTATCACACATGAAATATTAATATGAAAATCTCATGTAAATAAATATTTCATGTTGATTTCATGTTGACCGAATCGAACCCGCGACCTCAGGCACGGTAGCCAAATGCGCTACCACTATGCTACGAGGCGGGAATTATTTACAATGTTTTAAAATCATTCGAACGCCAATGTGCGTCGACCCCTCGGAGTCTGGTGATGGAACATGTCTCCTGTAGTATGATGTACAGGGGCTGCTCGTGCCTCCTTCTTCCCGCTAACTTTGTCTGGGACAGTTTCTTGTTCAGAAAACTACAAAGTTTCTTGTTCAGAAAACTGTGCAGTCTGTCAAACTTCTGTCAAAAGACACACTAAATATGTGTATTTTTGAAACGCGATTGTAAGTTATTATCGTATGTTTGCTCTCAGGAAATTGAAAATTTAGCTAATAATGTAAATATGTTATTGGTTTTTTACGTAATTAAAAGCATACAATAAACCAATGTCTACTTAAACGTTTACATAAAAAACATTAAGTGTCATGTCAGCTTAAATCTGACATAAGCACGCAGTTTTTTAAACAGTTTTCGTTGTTTACGGGACCGTTTTCAGACTGCATAGAAAACTGCGCAGAAAACTGTCCCGTATATAGCGGGCTTAAGAGGCAAACCTCTCAAAACGCTAGATTTAGATAAGTATTTGTGAAAAATCACAAACCCATAAGTAAAATTCATGCATTGCTGACTCCATATAAGTTTAATTTATTCAGAACCTATTAAGGTGATATCCCTGGATAATAAAATAAATAATAAATAAAACACCTTTTTACTAAAAAGGTGTTTTATTTATTAAAATGCAATTCCACCAAGAAATGTCAGTAGTAATTATTGAATTTTTAAAAATCGAATAAATTACTCAAATTTGTCTTAGACTGATAAGAATGTAAATTACTTTAAATTAGATATTATTGATATCCCAACAGAGACAGAGAAACTCTGGAAACGAATGTGAATTATCTAGACGTTTACAGGTCTTATGACCTGTCATTGGCCGGGTTAAGTGGCCACTTGATGTATTACAACATAATATGATAACCATATAAGACAAATTTTTGAAACTTGTATATAATGAACTCGCGATCGTAATATCACATTACAAGTGAATTTCTTACTGGTGACATCTGTTGAAAAGATGGTTAAGCATTTTTGGCAATCAATCTTTATAGGTGTAGGGTAAGGCCCTTCTAGTAAGTAATCTTCTAAGTTCATCCGAACGAGGATAAGGATAATATCCATACTCCTTTAGGTACAGATAGCGCAGAAATTTCTTCTGTACTCTCTCTACCATCAAAGAGTATCTAGCCCCATTTGGCGACCAAATAATCGAACTAAACTCCAACCGACTTCTTACCAAGGAATTATACAATGTCCTCATAACCTGGTGCATAGGGCACTGCATTGGTACACCAAGTGCAGTCAATCTTGATAGTTTGTTACATGAATACAATATGATCAGTCTTACGCTTCAGTGCCGCGCTGATCCAAAGTATCACATATGAAATATTTTTATGTGAAAATCACATTCAAATAAATATTTCATATTGAGCCCCTTCGGGAATCGAACCCGCGACCGCATTCGAGGCGGACAATACGTTGAAATACGTCTACTACTACTACTTCTCTCCCTTATCCGCAACCAATGGTGCGTAGGGCACTGCATTGGTACACCAAGAAAAATGTTGAAATAAAGAAAAAAAAACATCACAAACAATTAAATTTTTAAATTCCCAAATTATTGCAAGGAATTATTCAAGTAATTTTGATTATCGATTATTGAGACCTTGAAACTGAAAGTAACCGAAACCAAAACACTGTGAATGCCTTTTTAAGTCAAAACATCTTTTTCTGAATATCTCCGACAACTTCCAAGAATCTCAATGGAACTGTTATGGAGAAGAATGTCCCATTAAGGAATACAAAGTGGCTGTGTTTTTTGTCTTGTGCGCAAATTGAACGTTCAGGATTGCGAACTATTAAAAATGACTAGGATGGATTTGACTTTGAGACATTTTGTATCAGTAGTATGATGAAGTGTGCTGGACAATTAACGAGCATGTTTATTTATTTATTGACGTGATAACGTCTAATAAATCGATGAACGCCGGCTGCACACACGAAAAAACATGACTCATTGTCACGTTCCGCCTGAGCCGAGTGTGCAAGCGAGAGCGCGGAACAAGCGATAGAGAGGCACGATCGGCCTGAGCGTTCGCATCTTTCTCTTTTCCACTCCATCGGCCGATGCGTCCGAGTAGAAGGGAGACAGCAGCAGCACACAAGAAGAAAAAACAAAAAAATATTAATTTATGGGAAAAAATTTAATTTTCAATTAACTCCTGCTTTGTATTATACAAAATAATGATAATTCAGTAATAATAATTCAATTCAATTCATAAAAGTATGTCATTTTTCATCAATGTTTTCTTATGACGTTATAACGTAAAATTATCGTCCGTAAACCGACTTTACAGACAACCAAAAGTTTTTTTTTTTTACATACAAAAATACATATCATTTAGTGTTTCACAAATATCTCATTAAAACTATGACATACCTACTTGTATTTTTTAATTTAAAAGATTTAAAAAAAAATTTACTTCTTACCATTTACAAATAATGTACCTACATATATGTAGAAAATTACAAAGATAACTACCTATTTTGTTACATTAAATTTCCAGTCAAGAATGATTTATTTTCCAATCACGTGTTCCGAAATTCTTTAGTTTTAGGTTCCTAGTTGATCACCAGTTTTAGGTTCCCAGTTGATCACCAGTTTTAGGTTCCCAGTTGATTACCATGATTAAATCTGTACGATTGTTCCTCATTAAGTGTCTCCGTGTATACCTTTTTATAGGTTGATGTCCGACCCTAATACTTTTTCCTCACATTCAATCAATTTCACGGAAATTGAACTCGAGCAATAGTGGAGGTTAATTCTGGGCATTGATATTCTAGTATCCATTCTCGGGGGATGAACGCCTATTATTGGACGATTAACTTCCCCACCCCGACCCTCGTCCCCGCTCCAACCTACCCACCCCCGGATGTCCAATGCTCAGGCAATTAAGTTTTGTCCACAAGTAGAATAGACAAAATATATCGAGAGGTGAAGTTGAGTAATGAAATTGGACAGAAAAAAATCAATCAATGATCTTAGTTTAGTGAAAATAATTTATAGAACTATTTTATTGATAAAAACAGTAATCATTTTTCGCTAAAAATTTCTTTCTTTCTATACTTAATGTAGGATGCTTTGAGAAAAAGTGCATTTAGTATGAAAATGTTCACGTTCTTATGTTTTTAGTATGATGGGTATATTTAAAAAAAATTAAACAGAAAAGTCTATAAACCGTAGGATATGTGATAGAAAAAAGAATAAGGCTAATAAGGCTAAATAATGCTTAGCCCGCCCAGCCTATAGTAAATGGTACAGATTAGGAAATGTTTTTATATATGTAATACCTACAAGTAAGAATAAAATTAATAATTTATCTTGGCTCTCCTGTTTTTGACCATTTTTCAGATACAGAAGTAGTAAATTGATTTAATACTTTTGTGAGAGCATTTCAATGTTCGCGGTAACCCCAGAAGGACATGTTTTTATTTATGGTGATACGGTGCTGTGGTAGGTGTTAGGTATTGCTGAATCTTTGGGATTTGAAGAGAGGTCATAGCTAAAGTTCTGTGAAACGGTTTGTATGAAGATACATTGCGGTATAGCAAAGATTTCTGAAAAAAAAAACCTGTTGAAATCACAGATATTATTCTTTGGTTTAAAAAAAAATATTGCTTCCCCAATCAATGGTCTGAAAAAGCTTGTACTTTTTTTTAAAAGATTTTATAAGTAGTTTATCAATACTATACTGTTTGTTCAGGGTAATACAATAAAAATAACTAATATACTCTAGATAACGTTCTCATTTTTTTTAGTTTAATAATGTATTTTGAAATAATTTTAAGTTGCCTCCGTCAAATTGAAGAACGCAATTCAATGATTTTTAAAATGAAAAATAAAACATAATCGAATGTATTTATTTATCATTTCGACAATTGTTGCAGTGAAATAAGTTTTTAATAATTAAACAGTAATGGTTCAGTTTTTTCTATGGGGAGTAGAAATTTCTTAAAATGCATAGAAATACTTTTGATTTTGTATTTTTTTTCGAAGAAATATTATTAAACTTAAAAGGTACCTACTGTACACGCGTACATACACACGTGGATACACGATTACATATTTGTCTAGTTTTTCAAGATAATCAAAAATTTCAGAGCTCGTTGCATACTTAGAACTGATAGAAAAATATGATCACTAGGGCGAGCCCTACACATAACTGGAAATAATAATTGGATCAGATTGCAAACTCTACATGTGATGACTGCTAACATCCACCGGACTATCACAATTATTATACATACACATAAAACATAGTCACGTAATAATCCTGTGATTTGAGTTCTGGTATACCTGTGAAAAGAGAGATCTTCCAATAAAAACGTTATTTCAATCAATAAAAACAAGAATTAATCTTCACAAGAAAAATCATTTCAAAAAAATCAAGTATCTCATCAAATTAATTAAGCTAGCAATGCAGCTTATTACTTCCTAAGAGCGTGCCTTCTTTGGTCCTTTGGTAGTATATCTCATTTAAAGTAATGTTTACATATCTAATAATTATTTTTAACTGATGATTTTTATAGCAACTGTATGTGCAAATATATTTATTATTCTTCCCTTCGTTTTAGTACTTTACCACTTAAATTATGTTCAGTTACTTCTCAAATATTTTTTGCTTAAACTAAATAATTAAAAACAACATTTTGAGTGTGTCCAAATACTTGTAGACAAAAACAAGATTTCACCCATTACGGGCTAATAATTTCAATTTGACATCTCAACAGAGACGAGAAGTTTGGAAGTGAATATGGATATCTAGGCGTTTACAGGGCTTATGACCTGTCATTGGCTGGGTTAGGTGGCCACTTGATGTATTACAACATTCCCCATTTCACCTATTATTTGATATCTATATCTGCCAATTATCAAAACTTGTATTTATACAGTGAAATGGCGCGACGCTCACATGTGAACACTCTTTGTCATCCATTGAGAGAATTGCAAGATATCCATATTCACTTCCAAACTTCTCGTCTCTGTTGAGATGTCAAATTGTAAATAATTAAATATTAAACAAACTACCTAAGATATTTTAGTTTCATATTAAGTTCATGATTTTTAATTTCTTAAAGCAATATGAAAATACCAAGTGTTTTGTTAGCAACAAAATTCTGTCAAAATACACTGATGACATGTGATAAAATTTCTAAATCAGGTTGCAATTATATTAGCTCCTATAGTCACCACACAGGGAACGTTTGCTTTGAGAATTTCGGACGCCGAAAAAATCTTTATTTCGGTCTCATTATATTTGCTCCAGTCCCTTAGGATTCCGGTCACGTCTTCTTCATTCCACTCCTCCGTTTCTGGCTCAGCTCTGCACTGATTGATCTTCCATCTTAGGTTAGTGCAGTAAAAACTCATTAAATAATATCTCCTCGTCTGTAATCTCCACATAGTCACGCAGAAAACGTGCTGGTTTTTGTTGCGGAATAGGGCCAATTTTGTCTAGAAACACTTCAGAATATTCACATGATCACAAAAATTTTGTTCCTTTAAAATTAATTATTTCTTTTTTCTGGTCATTTTCACACAACGTAAATCAATTTTTTGACGTGATAACGTCTCATAAATCGATGAACGCCAGCTGCACACACGAAAATGCATGACTCATTGTCACGTTCCGCCTGAGCCGAGTGTGCCAGCGAGAGCGCGGAACAAGCGATAGAGAGGCACGATCGGCCTAAGCGTTCGGTTTGTTACGCATCTATCTCTCTTCCACTCCATCGGCCAATGCGTCCGAGTAGAAGGGAGACAGCAGCAGCACACAAGCTACAAAGTGAAAGTGAAATTAACGAGTGGATTTTTTTTTTTAATTTATGGAAAAAATTGTAGTTTTCAATTAACTCCTGCTTTGTATTATACAAAATAATGATAATTCAGTAATTATAATTCAATTCAATTCATAAAAGTATGCTATTTTTCATCACTGTTTTCTTAAGGTTTTCTAAAATTATCGTCCGTAAACCGACTTTACAGACAACCAAAAGTTTTTTTTAAAAATTGTAGTAAATTACGCCCATCCACAGAATACCGAGTGTCTAATTTAAATTGTCGGAGCCAGTAAAATGTGAAATCTTCATTAGAATACAGATTACTGTCTTGAAAATATTGTAGCGAATTTAAATTTACGATTTAAATTTAACAAAAAATACATTTTTGTAGATGAGAGAGTAAGGTGTACATTTGTACATGTGTATGTGTATATAACAGAGGCAAGTACCTTCACTATACATGTGTGTATAACGGCGTTTAAATTGTTCAATAAAGAAATACCAAAGATATGAATTTATCTTTTCCCTCTCAGTTTTCTTTATCATCTCTGGTTTAAGTGCAGATTGCCATCAGATAAAAATATAACACATCTGTATTGAATAAAAACATATGAAGACGACACGAATGTATTCCTATCATTTACCCCTGTTATGTACATACCTAATAAGATAGCTAGGTATCCCATTTGAAAGAATCCATTTATCGCATATACGTTCAGATATGATGTCCGTGCGTCCTTAATGATCAGGGAATGGACCACATTAGCGCAAAAAGCCTTCATTAAAATCTAAGTCGATATCCCTAAAGGATCCGTGCTGTGAATCCTCATTCCATCACAAACTTGTGCATCCTTGATCCTTGCTGTTTTTCTGACGTTTTATATTGTTTATAATAATAATAATTGAGTACATTAGTAAACAACGAAGCTCTTGGCATAGACAGCTATATCGTATTTGACTATTATCTAATTTCAATGGAAAATTACCGATTGAAAAGTCTTAATGGCAGTATAACGTAATATACATAATTATGTATGTATTATTTCATCTTTGGCTCATGGAGATAGTAACAAGAAAAGAAATAAATTAATAACTTTTTTTATACAATTTTTGTACAATACCAAAATAGATTATACAAATATTACTGTGTCTGATTTAAAATTTGCACTGAGAACGTAACTTAATACACTATAACAATAGATATGTACATCTCCCTTCCCCATCCTATCCTCACTTCATGCCTCCTTGTCCTTATCCCGCCTCATTTTCAATAACTGCTTATTATTATTTTTTGTTTTTTTATTTGTTATATTTACTTTTTTAATATCTTGTTTAAAACATTTAAAATACACGTAAATAACACTTATATTATGTATTTATAGACAGAAAAAAAATATTATATTCCTTACTAACTCTGTACAATCTGTGGAAATCTGTAATTGGTTCTGAGTTTATATAATGTATCTTTTGTTTACCATAATCATCTACGTAGAACTGTTGATTTCCCCAAAAAAAAAATAAAATAAAAATAAAAATAAAATAAAATAAAAAAATAGTGAGTACTTACTGTGTTGAGCTTTAACCATGTTTGCCTATTTTACAAGGCATCAGGAGATTGTAAAAACAATTTTGCAAACATTCATTTTAAATGGGATATATTTCTACATTTTATAAAAGTGAAATGGTTGAACAAAAATTAATTGTAAAATAGAGAACACCTATTTTGCATTTCGATTAGAAATAAATCTCACGATAAAGTTCACCATGCTCGGAGTAACCGTATGAAATGAAATAATGAGAGGAAAAGCCGTTCGTGTTACGTTGTTAAGTGGTCGGTAAAGACCTTTTTATCGTTTGTTTATAGGGGATCGGTATTCTATAGGACTTATTAGAACAATGTACTTCAATACACTACATCATAAGCTGTAGTGTAGTGGTGTACACGTTACGCTACTGTTTCAGACTTATTGGTTCGAATCTCGAGTGATTAAATAAGTTAATGCTGATAGTAGCAAAAAAATGCAAAGCAAAATCAATTTAAAATGAAATAAATTAATGGGTATGAATTTATTTTTTTGGAGAAGTGTTCTTCATTGAGAAAATAAACATAACATTAAAAAACAAAAATTTATGCCGTCCCGATAAACCGCAATTTTGCCGTTTGTCATCGGGAGCAAAAATATAAATTTATCAAAGAAATACAATAAAATAATAAAAAGGGTTACAAAATAAATATATAAGGAATAGAGATACGAAAAATGCATATGGTGAATCAATATAAAGAAGTTCTATCTTTCAACCAATCCCTTAGAATAGAAATAATTTTATTAACATTATTACACGATTTAAATTCATAGGGCAACATATTATTTTCGAAGGAGCAATCCTCATTCTCTGGTTAAGAAGGGATATAGGAAATCGAAGGAGAATATTAGATTTAAGCGGAAGGAAAAGAACGAATTGAGAACATAATAAAAATAGAACATTAATAAAAAATAATTAAATGTATAGCATTATGCAGCACAAAAACAGATATTTTAAATTCTTCCATAAATATATATAATTTCCTTATTATTATATTGATTTTCAAATATTTAAAGTGTAGTGTAAATAAATAAATAAATTAATTTGTCCGCCTGTCCGGACAGTGGTAGCGCATTATTTGTCTACCGTGCATGAGAACGCGGGTTCGATTCCCGTAGAGGGTCAATATGGAATATTTATTTACATGTGATTTTCATAACAATATTTCATGTGTGGTACAGTAGCTCAAGCACAGATAACTATCGACGTAGTTAAAAGCGTGCTAATCACGTGCTAATGCTAACGATTTGAGTGATCACAATGACATACCGTTCAATACCGCGATCGCTGAGCCGAGCATTGACGATCTGAGCCGAGCGGAGCCGATCTACGCTATAACGCGGCCAACGTCAAACGTCAAATCAACGCGCTTGTCGGATTTTTTATTATGTCGACTGCTTTTCTCAATATTTGGCTTGCCGAAAACCGGCTAAATTATAATAAAGATTTAATGAAGTTTTGTGCGAATAAGATATATCTCGGGAAATGGCTCGCGACTAGTATGCGCTCGTTTAATAATCCCGATCGATAACTTTTAACGCGTGATCCATTGTGATCGCGAAAACGTTAAACATCCATGGGTAAGAAATCGTTATCACGTCGCTTATTACCGAGTCGGTACTGATCTGTGATCGAGCAACTGGTCATCTTCCTTCATGTAATAAAATGATCAATATACACTGCACTCGATGTACCGATGCAGTGCCCTATGCACCATTGGATGCGGATAAGGGAAAGTAGTAGTAGTAGTCAATTGTAATAAATAAATGATAAAGAAATATTAATGAAAAAAATATAAAGGTACTAGCTGTATTCAAACCTTCACTTAGAAATCAAACTGTATTTACCAGTAGATGGCTTATTGTGCAAACAGGATGTTCCTTCCAAACTATTAAGTTCCCAACATAATAAAGTTTGAAATTAATTAAAAACTTCACAAGGGGCTGTAAATTAGATCGCCACCATAGTCCCTTATTAAATAATAATAAAGCAAACAATATGGTCCAAAACGGTCACCGATAATTACCCTTTCGTTAGTGTGGCGTCCTGTGAAGGCGCGGGGGAGGGGGAGGAAGGTGCTGGCAAACTAACGACAGATAACGTGAGTATCACGCAGGAGATACCAACCATATAATTTAAAAAAACACAGTTAAATATCACATATAGTACATTACATTTAATATACTTTACAATCTTGTAAAAACCTATAAATAATATAAGAAAAGAAAGAAAACAACATTTTTAAATTTTATTTCATGAAATGCTAGAGGGCAATGGGGCCCACCTCAGCCTTTTTTAGAGTCCAAGTGGACACAATATTAGCTACGCCATTTTAAATAATTCTGTAAATACAGTTTAAATTCGGAAATGCAAAAGCTAATCGCATTCTTAAAAAAATCAAGCGAAGTTAAATCAGGTAGCGATTCAAAAGAATGTCACAGTGCCATCGCTAATAATTCCCTTCAATGACTCCGTATCAGAATAAGTACGTAGGAAAAAAACAATGACGGTCTATCAGGACGGCGGTATCCTCTTTCTCTTTACTTATCCTCTCCCGCGTTAAATTATTCAGATTTCCCAACACACACACCACACTCCACACACATTCAACAATACACATACACATGACATAACTGAACCGCTTCACGTCTTTAGAAATTTGTATTGTACACATTGTGTTGTCCACGTAATTGGTGTTATGTTCTATATGTTCCCTAATTTGAAAATTCTGTAAATTGTACTTAACATAGCACTATGTGTACAGCAATAAAATATAAATAAATAAAAAATAAATAAATTACATTCACCATGAAGGCAAAATGGCACAAAATAAATTATCCATAAAATGGCACAATATAAATTATCCATAATAATAATGGTAATTTAGAATCCACATATTAAAGAAATATTATTCCATATTTTCACACACCAATTTTCAAAAAAAGAGAGTTCTCACAAAATTCTCCTTATAATTAAGGTTAAATTGGTAGAAAAATATAATATCAATACTTTGTTGCTTACAAATTTTTATAATCTCTAGAACCGATGGTTTACGATAACTATAATATAACGAGATGGTTCGTTACCGTTACGGGCCATTCGATCCTCAAACGAACGAACATTCGAACACAATCAAAAACGTTCGATTCGTTACCCACGGTGGCTGTTTTGGCGGGAAACGAACGAACTGGTTCCCGCTGAAGTTCAGGTATTTGTATCTTGTGCATGGGTGAGTGAGGGGCGGTGTTTTTGTAGAAAATTGATATTCAATACTGCTGAAGGCGTCAGTCTAACGAAACACCTTATTTCGCTCGCTAATTGCCATGTACAATGTACAAAAAGACGTACCTAGTTGCAGAATTTTAAAAGAAAATGTTTTAATATAAAGATTTACTAACTTAAACTACTTTAACATGCCAGCAAGCCTCATATGTATAACACTCCCTTAGAATAATCCCATTGGATTTTTTTGTAACTCTTTAGGAGATCGACCCCCTAAACTCTAATTAACTAACTAACTAACCATCACAGCGATAGGATAAAACGCCATACCACTCTGTCCTGACAGACTTCCTTTGCTTACTCTACATTCATACATCTTCTCATGCACATACGCCGGTTATTCCGACTTTTCACATGTCCACTTTCAAGTACTTGACGTACTTGGTCATGCCATGTCTTTCTCGGCCTTCCGCGGCTTCTACATCCAGGCACACTTGCATTTAAACTTCTTTTAGCCGTTCTTTCATCACTCTTTCGCTCCACATGACCAAACCATCGTAAAAGCCCTTTCTTTATTTTGTCGAAAATGCTTATCTCAGCCTTGCACTCTGCTCTAATTTCGACATTTGTACACCTATCATACATAGTCTTACCACACATTCGCCTGAGAGATCGCATTTCGACAGCATTCAGTCTACTTTCATCCTTCTTTTTCCAACACCGCGCTTCACTACCATAAGTATGGTTGGTACAAGAACTCCGTTGTGTGCTGCCAATTTTGCTTCCTTTGATAAGTTCTTATTTGCCACTATCGATTTCAAGGCACCATTAACTCTGTTTCCGGCACTAACCCTTCTCTCAATGTCCTTTTAATAACTCTAATTAATAATTATTTATCACTTTCACAATGTTTAATTTATTGCAACATTTATCTAATAACTTTAAACACAATTTTTACATTTCTTGTATCACCTTGTTAATAGTTTCCTGTTATTATAATACAGGACAGATAATAATAGTAAGGGGCAAGTTTTTGTTTCAAAATGGCTTCCAGATTGGCTTTAGTCTTTTAATGAAATCATTACGTGAATTGCGTTAGTAAAGGCAGATGAAAGATAAAGAAATACGAACACGCGTGCAAGAGGGATAAAAAGAGATGTGACATGTTGTGAGTTGTGATAGACTAAGGCCTCATTTTGATGCATATGGTGCATTGAAAAATCATTGGCAGACAATGTGGAATTCCAATGGTATTTAGATTCGAATTTTAAAAATATTTTTATGTTCACGACCGACAATACGTTCAATTTAAAAATTTATTTGTAAACTTTTCTAAAATTAACCAAAGAATTAACTTAAATTGATTAACATTTTGTTATTTCGTCCATTTATTAGGTCCTTACATATGAAATTGGCGTTATGTATGGGAGGAACATAAAGTTGATTTTTTTTAAATATGTTATATTTATTTAATCAAAGTATGTACCATTGCTATCTATGCACTTTTGCCATCTCATAGGTAGGTTATCGATCCCTTTACTAAAAAAACCATTCGGACGGGAATCAATAAAATCTTTGAAGTCGGTTTGGACTGCCCCATCGGAGTTGAATTTTTTCCCTTGCAAGAAGTTATCCAAATTTCGAAAAAAATAGTTATCTGTTGAGGCAAGGTCCGGAGAGTACGGTGGATGTCTTAGACATTCCAATTGAAGCTCTTCTAATTTGGCAGCCGTCTGTTGTGCAGTGTGTGGTCTAGCGTTATCATGAAGCAGCAGTGGCCTAGAGCGATTAGCCAGCCTCGGTTGTTTAGCAGCTAGCTTTTCCATCATGGTTTGCAGTTGCTGACAATAGACATTTGCCGTAATCGTCTGGCCAGATTTAAGAAAGCTTTAGTGAACGACACCAGCACGCAATCCCTGAGGGTTGCACCACCTATTGCATTTCACCAGTTAGCTCAGCGGTAGATCACAAAAAACACATTTATAGAAGAAAAGAACTAGACCAATATATTAAGCAATGCAGTTTGAACCAACCAGGATTATGGATACCTTAAATGAAAGAATATTAGATTTTAAGTACAATATTTATTTAACAAAAAGCGACTCTAAATTATTAAAATACAACAACTTAAAACTAGGGAATTGTGTGTAATGTGGTGTAAGTGTGCACGTGTTCGACGATGACCGTAGTAAGGTTCTTCTTCTTGATCCGCCGAGGTCTAGTTTCCATCTCGAAGATATAGCGTCATCAAGGGTCATCAGCGGACAGCATTGACACGATCCTCCAGTCAGCGTGGGAAACCGCGTGGCATTCCAGCATGTGGGGACTCCAGTAGAAGTTGTCCAAAACTCCCAGCTTTGAGGTTAGGTGGCCTCACGTTGTATCAAGATCCAAGTGAAATTGCCATTTACGATGATGGTCAATCATCGTGGCAAAGTAAAGTATGTTTGATTGATTGATTGATTGAGAAGAATAGAGTAGGAGAAAAAAAAAGGAGAAGATAGGAGATAATATGGGATAAAGCCCTTTGTAAAAAGAAAGAAATTTTACAAAGTTAGTTTACCGTCAAAGTCAAAGTGAAATTATAGATTTACAAGATTATTAAAAATACTCACGGCCATGCCGGCTACCCACTAATTGCAAGCGATTACATCATGCGTGCGCTGTTCACTAGTGTTGAATTCGGAAAGAAGGTGAGCGATCAAAGTTACTCGTGCCTTGACAAATAAGAGTGACGTCAGAGCGTGACGGGACAAAATTTGGGTTGCCATAATAAAAATAATATTTGATTTAAAAAGATTAAAAAAAAGTTAGTGATGTTATCTGGACTTGTAAAAATAACATCACAACGCTCACAAGTACCTTTTTTGGAGAAAATTTTCGCTTGGGGCATGGTTTGGCTGGTTCGGCAGGGTTCAGCCATTGCGATGAGCGCTTCCGATTATCATACAGGATCCACTTTTCATCACAGGTAATGATTCGATTCAAAATCCCTTCATTACTGTGCCGGTTGAGTAATGCGAGCAGCAGTCAACGCGCGTTTGTTAATTGCTTCACTCAATTAGGAGGTACCCACCTTTCAAGCTTTTTCACCTTCCCAATTTGCTTCAAGAGGATTAAAACAGTTTTATCACTAACACCGCAGCCTGCAGCTAACTCGGACGTGGTTTGCGATGGATCCGCTTCCACAATAGCCTTCAATTCTTCATTATCAACTTTAATCTCCGGCCGTCCACGGGGCTTGTTCTGCAGGTCGAAATTTCCAGAACAAAAACGTTGGAACCAAAAACGCACTGTGTTTTCTTTTGCGGCACCGTCGCCATACACATCATTAATCCTTCGAGCCGTTTCTGCAGCACTGGTGCCACGGTGGAACTCGTACTCGTAAATAACGCGATATTTCAAGTTTTCCATTTTGTAAACTGAGTGACGCAAAGAAAACAAACAATTGAGGGAAAAACTAATGAATTATAATTTTCGAAACACAAATACTTGAGTAAATAGCTGTATAAATTTGAATTTGGAATTCCTAACCAAAGAGAAGATATTTGAGATCAAAGTTGCCAGTACGGCAAAACGCCAATTTCATATGTAAGGACCTAATATTAAATTTGCGAATTGACGCGTAACCAATTGTAAAGGCACTACGGAAAAATGAACAAATCACTTTCAACCATTTTGTTCAAACGTATTCCCAGCGGTGATTCTTGACGGATAATCCATGCCGTAGACGAGAAACTTTGAAAATTCATAATCAAGCACTAAGAAATAAAAAATAAAAACTTGGCTTAGTAAAGTTGCGTACTATATAAAATTTCAAATATTACATATTTGTTGAAACCTTCCTTTATACCACGAAAAAATGCGTTTTCTCAAAATCATTAAATCCTTTGAAATTAAAATACAAAAATAAAATAAGCATAGTTTTATGTTTTCGCTATGAATAGAGAAGATTACTATATGCGCGCCCACGTATTATTACAGTTTGCGTGTAAACGAGGTTTTTTATGCATTTTGTAAACGGATCATGAAGATATTGGAACAGATTTACCGTTTTTGTTGATGTATGGTTTATAATTTATAGTCAAATTCTACGTAATAGCGTATTTCAACATTGTATCAAGAATAGAACCTCAATTTTGAGGCCTCAAACAACATTTAAAAAAAATATATATCATCAACGTTCTGGTTGACCGTTGCGCGTTGGTGCCAAAAGAAAATAAGAAGATGAACTTTAAAACAAGTTTTGTCAAATTAGATTTTAAATTAAAAACAAATTCGTTAAAAAAAATGTTTATTCTGTTCTAAGAACATTGCTTTACTGTGTAGGTACTTAGTACCGTTTTATTTTTTCCTCACGATTGATGTAGATGACAAATTAAAATTCCTCAAAGCTCATTATTAATTAGAGCGCCAATAAAACATGGAGAAAATAACATTTATTTTCATAGCAGTACTTTGAAATTTTTCTGCCTTATATGCCGGTAGTTGTTACTACGTATAACTGCTAATAGTCATGTCAGATTGTGATGGGATTCCGTTACTGATGGATCCAGATCTATAGGATTAACTTTAAGTTATTGGTAATGGATCTACTGATCTTAAATCAACTGAATGAGATGGTTTTATTGATAAAAACGAGTTATTACAAAGCCGTCTATATGGCATCGCCTCTTTAAACGATTCGTACTAAAAATAATTTGAACCGGGTTTTGGTCTAGTGGTACATTCGAGGACTCCGTATTAGAATCTCTAGGTTCGAATCCCACTTCGGCACAGCTTATTTCCTGCTTTCTAGCACCGTTATTTCCGACTATTTGAAAGCAGACCCGAGATCGGAATATTTGAGCATATCGTTAGAACTCAATTATTTCTTTTTCCTTATAAAAAAATGAATTCAACCAATCTCGAAGTCTCGTGTTATTTAAGTTTTAGAGTTTGTAAATACGTCGTTAAATCTATCATAACTATTGGAATAGTAACAAGACACAAACTTGAACCTTCAACATCGCTTTATAAGGATCATTATTCCAACGGTAAAGTGAATGACTCCACTAATAGGAGTTTTATTTTACGACTGTATGTAAAGAATTTTAGGTGTGCGGTGGTTTGACTTTGTAAGGAACACAGAGGTGAGGCAACGGACACAGCAACCCTTGGTATCTACTGTCATCCGGCGAAGGCGTTTCGGCTGGCTAGGCCATATACTACGTATGCCTCCCGAGAGCCTTAACCATGATTGCCTATTTTACAAGGCATCAGGATCTCGGCGTCCCGGTCGTTTCCCAACCTTTTTCAGTCGCGGACCCCTAGGAAATCAAGCACAATTTTCAAGGACCCCCTTAGTAAAAAAAAACAGCAATAAATTTTGGGACCATTTACTTTATAATAGTACCTTCTACAAATACAAAATTTAAAAAATAATAAAAATACGTTAATAATTAACGCACAACAGCAACACCAACACGGTTAATAGGGTCTTATCTTAAAATTTATTCGCTAATATAAAAATATCCTGATCAGACTCTATAAATGTGAAGGTTGGTGTTACTTTTTTGAAACTAAATTAATAATGTTTGGGTTGATGTTACTACTCAGTTGTAGTCTCAGATCGGATTCTACTTGCAATCTATTTCTGTATTTGTTTTAGAAATTAATATAAGTGTATGTCTGTTGGCTGTCCAAAAACAAATATTAAAAAAAAAAAAGTTGTCAAATGGTCCAGAGATGTGACTGCGGACCCCCATACATATATTCGCGGACCCCCAGGGGTCCGCGGACCACAGGTTGGGAAACACTGACAACTTTAAATTTTAAAGCATACCAGGTTCCTACTTATGTAGCCATTTAGGTATCTATGCTACTTTATAAAATCAATATTTTCTCCCATCAATGAATATGAAATAAAACATATACTTAATATATACTCTAAATGCCAAATGGCAAGCCCTCCCTCAGATATGATAAAATTAACATCACGAGTTTAATGGAATTTCGAATAATCAGGAATGCGTTTATGTTCGTATTGGTCATTTCTTAATGGTTTCGTGTTTTATTCGAAATATTTTTAATGGAACGTTTAAGACATTTAATTCACATTAAGATTTTTTAAAGACCGTTTTGCAATTAAATACCTGAAATTGGTAATGTTGTAATCGGACCACACGCATTGCTTCCAGGACTTATTTTGTTTTAAAGGTTTTGCACAAATAATTTATCGGTTGGAATTTGATTGCTCGGACAGAAATGCAAAGAAAAAAGCTAGAAAGTGTTTCAAATAACAAACAGCAGAAACGAACTTGCGTAATTTAAAATACACAAAAATCGTAAACTGGAGGTTAGTAATTTATTATTTAAAAACTGTATCTAAGTATACACAAAACGAGTGAGTTGTACAGACATTGAATTAAAACAAACTTATAATTAATTTTGATTAAAAAAAACGCGTGCCTTGAATAGGTAAACTTGTAGGGAAGATGTCATTCATTATTGGATGAAAGTTTATATCGACATTATTTTATTGGTGGAACTGCAAACGGTTAAATTTCGAAAATTTGTTCTCTGTACATACACAGAACATTCACAGATGTGAAGGTTCCAGTCACATATATACAGATAACAATGACATTTATTACAAAATAATTGAATATTTACAATAAATAATAAGCTCTATAATTATGCACATAAAATAACTTAGAAGAACAATTGGTAACTAAGAAGAGAAAATAAGAAGACAAAAAGACAACAATAAAGAGTGAGAGAGGAAAAAAAAATTAGGAATACAAAATAACAAAAAATAAATAAACGCACACATATTCCTAATTTTTATTTTTTAAATTATAAAAATAATAAAAATAAAATATATTACATACGTACATAATATATAATACATTTTAACAATAATAAAAAAATATGTATTATAAACATTCGTTAGTAATGCTTGGTTTACTATACAGATAATATAAATATCATACAATTTGTACTGAATATTACCCGATTAGAAGATCAAACGTTACGAACGGATGTATATAAAATCGTCCCTAATAATTGTTACGAAACTAAAATATGGTTCCATAATATTATTATGATTGAATGGACTAAAAAATATGAATTACATTTTTTTAAAGTAGGTACTTTTTAAGAATAAAAATCAATCTTTTATGTTTAACTAATCTTCTGCGGTTTTTAGGAGAGCTGAAATCTGGTCTCAGCGTGATGCATTGACTTGAAATTTTTTTTGAATTTTGGATGTGCTTTCTAATGAGAAATTTTCAGTTGGCTAGTCTTTCCATTACTGTGGCCAAGGGTCCAGCTTGCCAGGGGTGGGTCGCCCCCGCTACCCTAGGCCAGGAAGTAGGAACCGGAAGTAGAAACAGGAAGCGGGTAGTGCTGCAGCCACCTTTTCCCAAAAAGGCTCATTTTCATTTCACGTCCAATTATCGAGAGCGGTATACGGAGATGTTACAGATACGTGGTTTTATTACTGGCGTTTGGGGCGCAGTGCAATTTTTATTATTGCTAGATAGTGTATACTAAAGACCCGAAAAAAACAGCATTGAAAAACACGCCTGTTCTATTATTGTTGGCTTTTAGATATTGAAACATTACAAAACGTGTTTACTTGTTCTTTTTTTCAAAAAATATACCGTTTACATTATTTAAGGCAGTTTTACCTAAACATCAGGGTAAAATAAAAAGCTAAATAAATTTATCTTTTTATTTTCATTAACAAGATAAATGCCAGTTCTGCACTTTGTGTACCAATGCAGTGTCCTAAGCACCATTGGGTGCGGAAAAGGGAAAGAAGTACGTTTGTTTGTTTTAAAAAATATATTTAATAAGGTGTACATTTCTGTTTAGCCGTTTGGCGACGTAATTACTACATGAAAATATTAAAACGTAATTTATCTTGTAATAAAAATACTAATAAATAATGTAACCGCCATTCCTCAGTAATACGCAATCCTGTTTCGTTTTCCCATATAAAGTCCCATAAAGAAGCTACCAAGTAGCGAGGAGTAATAAAGGCTACACTGTTAGAATAATTGTTTGAGGAGCTTAGTGGCTGGGGGTGGGAAGGCTGTTGGTTGATACCAGCTCCTATATTCCAGGTACCGGATGGAAGAAAAGTGTAAAGCACAGGTAAGCCCGAAATTAGCCGCGGTATGGGCAAGATCTCACCGGATGTGGTGACATAGGGTAGTTTGTGTTTCTCAAACTTTTCAGGGAAAGTTAATGAATTTATTGTCACAATATCTACGTAATTTCTCAATCGGAAAAGAATATCGATACGCCAGTTACGGCAAAAATATTTCGTTAAATAGGATAGCCTTCACATCTTTCTTTGTTTTTTTTAGATAATGCCTTTCAGTACATCGCAGTGTTTATTTTCGGGGTTATAAGCCCTGAAAATGGACACTTTGTGTTAAAAACATAAAGCTCATAAACACGGGATAATAACGTAAAAAAGAATTATCTATAAAACACCGATATGTGCTTACCCCAGGTGAAGCTGGCACTGTTTAGGACGTATTGCACACCCATGTACACTTGTGAATTATGGTGTAAATTTTTGGCAGCAAGCTGGAGTGCAATAAGAGTGCAGTATGATAACGCCTTTAGAATACTGACCCGCTTGCAAAGGTTCTGCAGTGCTTCCGGTATGTTTGCTATCTCAGGAATAAACTCCTTTGGATCCACGGTGCGCTTTAAAGTGGCCGACTTCAGGAGTCGGCTGTTTGGGTGCAGGAGTGGGATGGTTCAAGCCGCGCTGCTGTACGCGGACGGCCCACTCCTGAAGCATTGGTTTTTAAATTTTCGACCACCTTGATCACATTATTATCTTTTTATTTTATTTTAACGTTTTAACATAATATTTTTTATTTTTTTCCCTTTATATTAATTTATTACATTTTATTTTATTCTGTTTTATGTATATACTGTATCAAAGATGATGCTAAATAAAAGGATTATTATTATTATTATATACTTTGAAAATATATTAATTTATAAGAGCTTTGTCAAAAACGTTGGCCAAAAAACAAATACGCGGTCATCCATCGATATGTGATGGTTAAAACATCTTAACAACGTTTTATTATTTGCATTGTAGTTTTTGCTAGTTTTGCATTCACTGCCTTTCAATTTGAGAGTAGTATGCGGGCGGTGGGTGGACGACTCTAGTGAGGGTGGGTAGAAAGGGATAGCCTGTCTCGGGTATAATTGGACTCCTCCAATTAGCGAGTTGTCCGGTAAACACTGGCCGGATCAATTAATTATGATGTTTACACTGAGGTAATGTACCGTTCTGAGCGGCTGCAGCCTCCCTCCCGCCCCCCCACCCCTCCTACCCTCACGACCCCTCCCCGAGCCCAGTCAGGCCCTGTGTCTGCTACCAACGGGTTTCCTCGTTACCGATACTATTATTAATGACGTCATTAAAAATACATTAATGTAGGATCGCTGTTTATATTTCCACAAGCTTTAGGGGATATTTATTTATTTAATTTTTTATAACAAAATACACTAGACTTTATACGTATTGGAGTAATTTGACAAATTGATAGAATTATCAAAGGTATAATTTTTGATAAATGGAATGGAAGCCAATGGTTTTATTTTTTTAGTTACGTATAACTTACTAATTTTTGTGACCGGGTTGTAGTTTAGTGGTACATTCGAGGACTCCGGATTAGAATCTCTAGGTTCGAATCCCATTCCTGCACACTTGTTTCCTGCTTTCTGGCACAGTAATTTCCGACTGTTTGAAAGCAGCTTCAAAATTAAAAAACTTGAGTTTATCATAAAATTATTTCTTTTAAATGTTATATTGAATTTAACTAAATTTGTGTCATATTCTGAAAGTATTAACCGGGGATAAAATGCAACGAATTCTCCAATTAAGTAACCATCCCCTTTAAATCCCATATATATTGCTTTCTCTCCTTGTGGGGGTGGGGTCGAGGGTGGGTGGCAGCACCGGTTGTGGGCCCCGAACGATACGTGGATTTTTCTATAAAACTTGAAAACGATTTGTTTCATTATTTGAAATTTAAGGCGCCCTTAAAAATGAACGCGCCCATCAAATTAATTAACAGTTAATTTAAAAAAAAACATTGGTTGAAAAACTTTTGGCTGTCTGAAAAGTCAGTTTACGGACGATAATTTTACGTGATAACGTCATAAGAAAACATTGATGGAAAATAGCGTACTTTTATGAATTGAATTGAATTATTATTACTGAATTATCATTATTTTGTATAATACAAAGCAGGAGTTAATTGAATTTTTTTTTTTCCAAAAATTAATTTTTTGTTTTGTTTTTTCTTATTGTGTGCTGCTGCTGTCTCCCTTCTACTCGGACGCATCGGTCGATGGAGTGGAAGAGAGATAGATGCGTGACAAACCGAAAGCTTAGGCCGATCGGGCTCCTCTATCGCTTGTTCCGCGCTCTCGCTTGCACACTCGGCTCAGGCGGAACGTGACAATGAGTCATGCTTTTTCATGTGGGCAGCCAGCGTTCATCGATTTATTAGACGTTATCACGTCAAAAAATTTCACATCTGCCCAAATTTTAGAATTCAAGACTTTAATTTAATAATAATTAATTTCTCTGATCCGTTTTTACGGAAGTGTATCCGTACATCTGACATATACATTATGAACGTCCGAGAAGAAACTCCACCACCCCCTCCCCCTACACCCCCTGACCACCACCCCACCCCAACCCCCCGCTCATCGCAATAAGAGTCAACCTTCCTCCGAGTTTCAATTAGGCGGGTGACAGCGGTCACCTTATACCAGGGATTGAGAACCTCGCTCCCTACGCTGCTAATATGATCGCAAATTTACAATTAAGTGTATTTTTTCTAGTTACAGGTGGGTAAGAGGAAGAAAAAGAAACTGACATAGCTAACGTCCGGACACCGAGAAAAATATTGTAACTACTGGCTGTTGACCGAAAAAACCTTTTTTCGCTTAAAAAGAACTTTTGTTTGTCTGTAAAGTCGGTTTACGGACGATAATAATTTTACGTGATAACGTCATAAGAAAACATTGATGAAAAATAGCTTACTTTTATGAATTGAATTGAATTATTATTACTGAATTATCATTATTTTGTAGGAGTTAATTGAAAATTACATTTTTTTCCATAAATTAACTTTTTTTTTTGTTTTTTTTTTTCTTGTGTGCTGCTGCTGTCTCCCTTCTACTCGGACGCATCAGCTGATGGAGTGGAAGAGAGATAGATGCGTCACAAACCGAACGCTTAGGCCGATCGTGCCTCTCTATCGCTTGTTCCGCGCTCTCGCTTGCACACTCGGCTCAGGCAGAACGTGACAATGAGTCATGTTTTTTCGTGTGTACAGTCGGCGTTCATCGATTTAATAGACGTTATTGATGGGGGAGGCGTTCATCGATTTAATAGACGTTATCACGTAAAAATACTTATTTATTTTTAAATTTTTGAGTATCTACCCACCAGTTTTTCAGTCCCCATATAGGAGTATACCAGTTTTTGGATAGAAGTGAATTTAGTTGTGCCAGGTATTGATGGGGTAGACAATCGCTTTTGTTCATTAAAAATGTAAATGTTATTATTTATGCAGAAAAATAAAACAATTTGTTTTCAAAAAAGCTGTGTCAAATTAGACAAATTAGAAGGTGGGTAGAGTAAAGATAAACAAAATTATACAACCAAACAGATAATAATTTTTATTATTCTCAATTTTGCGCTTAATTCAAAACATATCTGGATCTACCTACATAAGTATTTTTTTTTAAATGGTAAAATTAGTCCTCGGCACAGGTTACCGCAGTGAGGACAAATTTATTTAACCATTTTGTAATATTTTTGTAATTAAATAAAATTATGTACGTGTACATTGTACAAAAATGTATGTTTTATTTGTTAGAAATTGTTTTTAGTTCAAATGCAATTTTTTTAAATTTTTTAAACTGCAATCTATTGTGCCTGTCACCCTTGCGATATTAATAGTGATGCATCTCTGCCCACCTGGCCGCCGATTTCCTGGATGACCTGCAAAAAGAGTTGGGAGTCGACATTCCAAGAAAAAGCGTCGCGCGTCGAATGAATCAAATACACGCCTAATTTAAAAACAACCTGAAAAAGAGTAAGAAGAAGATACTTGTAAATTAATTTTTAAACTACCAATAAAATGTATTCGATTAGAAAGTTGCAAAACGAATCATCAGCGTTGGACGTCTAGGAAGTCCATTTACCCTAATACCTTGTAAAATATCACCATATCCAATTTTCTTTAATTTTTTTCAAAGCATAATATTATGTATATATTTATACACATGTCCGCTTCGTGATGTAGTGATTAGCACGTTAGGTTACTATGCAAGAGGTCGCTATAACGATTCCCGCCGGGGTCAATATAATATATTTATTTTAATGTGATTTTCACATGAATATTCCATACCCGATACCAAGGCTGATCATCTCGCCTTCATTACAAAGCAAGACCCAATGCACCGTCTGTACCAATTCATTACAAAGCAAGACCCAATGCACCATCTGTACCAATGCAGTGCCATATGCATCATTGGGTGCGGATAAGAGAAGGTGGTAGTAGGGTTTGAACCCAGCGCGTTGGGGAGCAAAATATTTGCACTTCATGACGTTTGGTTTTCGGTCCCTCACCGCATAATGGATGACGTCACCCTCCTCCCCTTCCCCTACCCCCACTGCGCGTCACCCACAAGTATTGTATGATGTATGGACGATTTAATGAATATTGCTGCGTTATTGTGGCATTATTAGTCGATAAAATGTAATCAAAATGGCAATATCATAATTGGATGTTTTCACAGGGGTGCGAAATAATTAAATATTCGTACAATACAACGTACCCACAATTATATTAGGTATTTTGTAATTTTCTACATTACTAAACCTTTTTTGGGAAGGCATAAAGCAAACAAGAAAAAACTTGAATTTTAAGAAAACATTGGTAATTTGGAAAAATAAATAAAAGCTATATAAAAAAATGGGATTTGTTCTATGACTTGAATTTAAAACTAAGTGTTGTCACTATCCTTAAAAGAGGGTGTACTGTCACGCGACCCATGGCGTCCATAATATAATCGTAGTCCACGAGGTTTTTTTTTATCAGCCTGTCTGTATGTCTGGAATTAAGTACTAGAGCAATTATTTTTTCACACATATTAAATATTGACCAGAAGCGTGTGTGTATAGCCTTATTTATTTTAAAAAAAAAATAATAAATAAAACAATGCAAACATGTTTTTTTTCAACTTCAAAAAGTGTGAAAAATCATTTCTCTAGTGGTACACTCCAGTGAGGAAAATGAGGAATACAATTATATGGAGAATGGACCGAGGTCAAGTGGCAGCTCAATCTCTTAAAAACTATAGCTAAAAGCTTTTTACGCTATATAAAAAATAATGTGATTATTATTATTGAAATATTCCACTTGTTTCAGGAGATTCTAGAAAAAGATGAAAATATCCCAAAGAGCGCTTTACCAATATTAGGTTATGAACATTGAGATGATATTAAATTTTATTCACGATATTAAATTTTCGGCTTTCATGAATTTATAGACGGGGCAAGTTGAGCATTTTTTATTGCGAAGAATATTGCTGATACCCTTCCCGTATTGGGACCCACCAGAGCTGGATGTGAGTGGTCAGTGTGTAATATATTTAATTATTTTAAATAATTATTTGTGAAAAAAAAGATACATGTAACCTTTCTTGGAAAGACGGGCATGGGAATTGGTGGTCGATTGCTTTTAGCTTGAAGACAGTTTGTAGAATCCATATGCTTCTCATGGAGCGGATGTGGATTGATTATGATAATGAATAAACCCTAAAAATATTTTTTAAGAATAACTAATTAACCGAAGTGATACTCGGTCACCTCCATAAACTCACGAAAGCTAGATGTTTTCAAGTTTACAATCTTTTGAAGTTTTTAAACAAAATATTAGATAAAATCGGAGAAAATTGGCGACCGTAGACTTCTCGCACTTATTGCACCCATAAATTGTTTCATATAAACTAGTTTATTAGAATAAAATACATTGTTTATTATTTATAATTTTTTTCGCTCTAATTCGGTCCTGATGTAGGAAAATTCAATAGAGGTGTTGATTAAAAATATTTGGAGCTTGCCCGGGGGGATTGGCCAATCATAGGCACCAATCAGTGATGGGTGGAGTGGCGGAGCGCTAGGGGGTGCGGGGATCCCCCCTCCCTGGGGGAAGGAACCCCATCCCGCACCCATACGTGTGTGTAGTGAGGAATATCGCGATAAGGAGGGATTCTTAAAGCTTAGGAGAGGAACGTAATCAAATCGGATTGATTTATTACATTGTTTATATTTTATAAAAGAAAGCAGTCGAAAAACGATATTTACGATATTTTAAAAATATATACTATTGATATCCCAACAGTGACAGAAAAACTCTGGAAACGAATATGGATTATCATTAAAACAATTTTTTTTTAAAATTAATTTTATTTACTTTCAGTTTATTGATTTATAATACAATCAGTCCAGCGAGGTAAATAGAAGGATAAATCTCTCTTGGGTGGCTTTTGGAAAGCTAAATTCCACATTCCGAAGCTCCATTACCAACTCACTCAGGACTCGAGTGTTCAACCAATGCATTCTACCCGTTCTTACTTATGGTGCGGAAACAATGACTTTGACCAAGCAATCCTCCCATAAGTTGCAAGTTGCACAGAGGAGCATGGAGAAAATTATACTTCGATTAACATTAAGAGACCGAAAAAGGAACGATTGGATCCGACGCCAGACAAATGTCTGCGTCGTGGTGGAGCGAATTGCTTGGTTGAAGTGGAAATAGGCCGGTCAGATGGGCCGGACAGATGGACGAAACGCGTTCTGGTGTGGAGACCGAGGAACCGGAGGCCTCAAGGACGTCCACCGATGAGATAGGTGGACGACATCGGGAAGTCTGCTGGAAGACAGACAATATCTACTCCAATCCGGTTGATTAATTCAGACCCGATTAGTTTACGAAAATAAGTCTACTTACGAGTATATTTCAGCAAAAATGTTTAAATTAATTTATTTGTGAGTTTAACATATTTACAGTAGTAATTATTTGATATTTTGTCATGTTATGTCTATGAAAATGAATATGAATGATAAGTGCTCTAGCGTAAATAATTTTCGGATATTATTGATATCCCAACAGAGACAGAGAAACTCTGGAAACGAATGTGGATTATCTAGGCGTTTACAGGGCTTATGACCTTTTATTGACTGGGTTAAGTGCCCACTTGATGAATTACAACGTTCCCCATTCCGCCTATCATCTGATAACCATATTGGTTTGGCCGAGTTTTTGGTTTCTCGGATTTTGCTAGGATGATTTACACTGTTCATTCTTGTGACAAGTTGCCCCAGTAAATCCTTGATTTTTACTCCCATATCCCTTTTGTCTATGACTTCCTCTATCCCAAACTCCAACATTGTCTGTGGCACTATCTTTTGCACATCGCGGGTAATCTAAAATTTATATGTAACATTGTTATTTTGCATCTGTCAAACCGCACGCATCGCGACCGCATCTTACGCCGCAAAAATTCTACCGCATCTTACGCATCTCATCCGCAACGCAACGCATCTATATTCAACTTTAAAATATTCAAACAAATCATTCCAGTGTCATTGTGTTTATTGTAAATTCTTGTGTTCTGTTTGTGATTAGTTGATGTGCAGTGCAGACCAGATTTTCCTGTTTCATCATCCATTCTCCATCAAGGTAGGGGCAATTTTATATGGGATTGATTGGTGTGGGTCTCCTGGCTTCGCCTGGGAGCTGGATCCGTTCAACCATCTTCTCCCGCCTTCATCCGAGACATAAATTCTTTCCCGCATCAGCAGCTCTCGTCCTTCAAATTAAAATCGACAAAAACGCGCTTCGCCGCATCACATATATTATGAAAAATTTTTGAAACTTGTATATTGTATATTGAACTCGCGTTCGTAATATCACATTAAAAGTGAATTTCTCACTGGTGACTTTTGTTGAGAGGATTGTTTTTCCAGAGTTTCTCTGTCTCTGTTGGGATATCAATAATATCTGATATTAGCCCAGCATGGGTATAATCCAGTAATTTGTCTACAAGTATTTGTACACATTCAAAATGTTGTGAAATAATTTTCCTTTTCCTTCAACACACGTGAAGTGTCATATTATATACACACACACACATATCGTCCTACATGCTTGTTGCTGGAATAATTATTATGTAATGTAGAATAGTATTTATTTGATGTCGGGAGATATGTTCCGATGTCTCGAGCAATGCATTATTCACGTTGTTGTAAGTACTGCTAGGGACATCTAATTTGAGTGAACATTCTTCCATAAATATTAAATGCCTTCACATTCGAAAATACTTCTTCTTGAACTTTCTGTGTCTCAGCCAGGGGACATCAACAGTCGGTATACGAAACGATATAATACTTATATTTTAAAAAATTGTAGACATAAAATTTATATTTTTTTAATATTATAATTATGTATTAGGTGTACGGTGGTTTGACTTGGTACGGAACACAGAGGTGAGGCAACGGACGCAGCAACTCTTGGTATCTTGGGCGTTTCAGCTGGATAGGCCATATACTAAGCATGCCTCCAGGGAGCTTTTACCATGATTGCCTATCTCACAAGGCATTAAATACTCGGCGTCCTGAACGTCCACTGTTGACAATCCGTCGGCAGTTTGCGTCAGAGGTGCGGGACGTAGACCTGACCTGGGAGGATGCGCGGGAACTGGCGGCCAATCGCTTGGCTTGAAGGCAGTTTGTGGAATCCATATGCTCCCCATAGGGAGTAAATATGGTATGATGATGATATTACAATGATATTACAATTTTAAATTTTTGTAAGGATTATTTAAAATCAAATGCAGATATTCTCATAAACAAATTTTCCAAGGAAATATTTTTGACCCCTGTCTGTATTGTGAGTTCTATTTGCCTAAAAGCCCCGTGAGCCTTTTGCCTCCCTTCCCTCCTAACTCCCCCCCCCCTTCCCCGCGGCCCACGGAGACCGCCCCAAATAATCACACGTGTTCTACTAAACATGCCTCTTTTCCATTTTTATTATTAATCTCTTAGTGGGGATCCCAACACCATTCCTTGGTTCTGTTCTCCGCTCAATTTACTTAATTAACTTATGTGTAGATGGCGCACTATACTTGATAACATTTAAACCCATATAATATTCTGAATTGGTACATTATCATAATTAAACTCACGCAATGTCTTCTTTAATAATTTTATCTGATACAAATAAGTTAAGAAGACTTATTTTATCATATTCGTAATTTGTACAAGTATACATAAAATCGTTCTGAACGTATGTAGAAAGATGAATCTGAGATTTAAGATCTTTATATTATACTTTCATGATATTTCAGCTAGCTTCTTGGGTAAAGCTCTAGTCCCATTCTGTTCCCATACAAAATCAACACACTTTTTAGGTACATTCGGTAGCACGGTAACCTGTGTTTTGAGATAATAATTAATATAGTACGTTTATCTAACTCTGTGGCGAAAGTTAAACTTAGGTGTACACCGAATTAAAGATAGTAGTTTACTCTGTGGCGAAAAAAAAACTTAGGTGTACCATAATAATTAATATTTAATTATTGAAAGACTGCAAGACCGCGATTGCTTCATTTATAGCGCGCACGGCGGCAGTCGGCAGTTGAGATTCTGCCAGGAAGGACGCGTCTCCACGCTCGTCACGCTGGTGACATACTCATACAGTTTTTGATGACAAAATCATATTATTTTGTATTGGAGATATACTGGATATGTCTAAATAGTAATCATTTCATAGAATATTTCACCAAAATACATATTTAATTATATTTTAATAGCTTATTTTTATTAAAAAACAAGAAAAAATATTTCGGCTGATAAAAATGCCACGTGCGTTACAAACTCGTATCTCTTGTGAAACTTGTAGGCTTGTATTTAAAAAGGGTTGTTTTGTTTACACATCACCAACATTAATTGCTAAAAGTAAAAAATTTGGCTTTTTTGTATATAATTAATTGCTAAAATTGCTTAACACTGCGTTTCCATTTGTTTCCCTGTAGCCTAGCCTAGCCTAGTAAATATCGAGCAACATAACACTCCAGAAGACTGAATAATAATAATAATTATGATTATTATTATTATTCCATCTTCTGTGTCTGCCTCGTAGCATAGTGGTAGTGCATTTGGCTACCGCGCATGAGGTCGCGGGTTCGATTCCCGTAGGGGGTCGACATGAAATATTTATTTAAATGTGATTTTCATATTTATATTTCATGTGTGATACCCCGCGTCGCAAATAAAACCGATAATCGCCTAATTCGCTAGTGCGCAGCTTGACCGCCAGAGTTCTTTTTACATGACGCGACCTATACTGACGCGTAAGACTGATCATCCTACTTTCATTTCTTTCATGTAATAATCATGATCATGAGACACTGCACTTGTACCAATGAAGTGCCCTATGCACCATTGGGTGCGGATAAGGGAAAGTAGTATGAAAGAAGATTGAATGCAGTTGAAATGCGATCTCTCAGGCGAATGTGTGGTAAAACTATGCATGATAGGTGCACTAATGTTGAAATTAATGAGATAAGCATTATCGACAAAATTAAGAAAGGTATTTTACGTTGGTTCGGTCATGTAGAGCGAATGGATGATGAAAGAACGGCTAAAAAATATATGATGCGACTGTGCCTGGATGTAGAAGTCGAGGAAGGCCGAGAAAGACATGGCATGATCAAGTAAAACAGGTGCTTGAAAGTGGGCATGTAAGAAGTCGGAATAATCGATGTGCGACGTGCGTGCATGAGAAAATGTATGAATGTGGAGGAAGCAAGAGAAGTATGCCAGGACAGAGTGGTGTGGCCTTGAAGTTTATTTATACGAAACGGCGCTCTATAAATTAACCAGAATAGTAATAATAATGCGGATTTATTTCAAACAAGTAGGTACAAACAAATAGACCATCTCCGTTTTTGTCAGTTCATCGTAATTTATTAATCAGTCCCGCGTCCCCGCGTCAAAAGGTATATTTTTTACTAACGGAAAACAAAATATAAGCATGTAAATAGAATTTACCTTTTTAAAATGTTGCAAATTTTAGTATACAGATATTAGTAAAATGAAAATGTTCATACTTCGTTGGATGGAAACAGGATGGCCAAAAATGTATTGTACTTAAACTACCTACATCAAATTCGATTTTGGTTCTATTTTATTATCACAATCGAGTTTGAATGAAAAAAAAATTTTAGGAGTTCTTTAAAATAAATAATAACGCAATCAACAAAAAATAGTACATTAATTTTTATTTGCATAAAAATAAACTGAAGGTTACAATAATAATTATGCTCTTATTGAAAATATGTAGTTAACTAACTAACTAACCATCACGCCATTTCCCCGTAGGGGTAGGCAGAGAGGATAGAACGTCATACCACTCTGCCCTGACAGACTTCTTTGCTTCCTCTACATTTTACGTATAGAGTGAGGTCTTATATCGGCACTTTTCATGACATCAATGTGATATCTATTTGTTTCTAAAACTATTTTTTCCATCACATCGACACAGAGAGAAAGTAAATATTGAAAACGGCTATGTTCGGGATCCGGAATTTTCGTTTTTAATGTATGGTAGATATACTGTATTTAGTAATATTTATATGATAATAAGAAAAAAAGTGATACATTTTGACACTCAATAAACATTTTTCTTTTTGATTAAACTTATTTACTTATTAAATATTCTTCATATAAACAATTAATACATTTTATTAAAAGTAAATTAATTAACCAATTAAAAGACAAAACTTATTACGGCACGTCAAATAATAAATGAAATTTGTCGTAGTGAGTACGTACATATAAATAAACCGGGATTCTTAGAAATAACATTAGTATTCTCGTATTTTTTATTTTACAAAAATACTCTACAAAATCATCAATGTATATTAATTTCTTACGCATCCTGTACTTATCCGAAGCCAATACTAACACATAAACAAATAATATGTGTAATACGAAGTTATTTAAATGTGTGCGTGACAGTAATAGGCCTGATTGGTTCAAAGTTTAGCTAATACTAACGCATAAACGTGTAATATGAAGTTATTCAAATGTGTGCGTAAAGTGGCATGGTCTGATTGGTTCAAAGTTTAGGTAGTACGTATATTCTGACGCACTAAGAATGTTTATGCTAAGAGACATCTGGTGATAGTAATTTTCCCTAAAAAAGGTGACGAATTTATGCATAGAAATTTGGGACTAAGGCCTTAAATATTTTTTTTTAAATTTTTTAAAACGCCATACATGCGTATAATATGAGAAATCGTCCATGTTACTCCTAAATACTGTGACATTGGCAAAAGTTAAAATGTGATTAAAAATACATCAGCACAGTTAAGTAATTATTGTTTGTTCTTGAATATCTATAGAAAGAATTTATTTGATCTGAAATCTTTATAAGGTCGTTAAAAACATTATTAGGGATATAAAATATAATTACATAATATACGGAGGTTATTCTCTACTTTTTCTAACGTAATTAAATACTTTTTGCAGACCTTGTTTTCCATTAATATTTTGGTAGTTTTCCCATTAAAGCTGTCAGTAAATAAGACAGTAAATGAATTAGCTACTTTTCGCGCGAAAGCCTCCCGTGGTCAGAAGAGATGACCACTACTTGGCTTTTATCGTTCTGCAATTAAAAATATTCCCCCCTACTGTGATCCGCTCCCGGGATGACCAGAACAATAAATTTCTCCCAAAACACAGCGTGGAACTAGAGAAAAATGGCTTACATGAGATGAAAGATCAGTTTTAATATTCAACACGAGATAAAGAGAGGTTTTAAATATATTTTTTTAACTGAAAATTTAACTAAAATTCATGAAATTTTTAAAAGTAAATGTTTTTTGTAGTAAACTGTGATATTAATATTTTAGTTAATAATTTAAATTTACAATATTTTTAAAAAACGTCAAACTTCGTAGCTTAATGACTAAGACTTGCGATACGTAGGATTCGGGTTGATTTCCGATAAGAATACAAATATTAAAAGTGATTTTTGTTAAGCCTAGGTGTTTGAGGTATTGTCTTCTGTTATTGGGCCTCTCGGCCTGTTGAGGTGGTTTCTCAACCTTGCGTTTTTGCATCCCTATGTTTTTTGGCCTCCTGGCTATTCAGGTTGTTAAATAAATAAACAAAAATAATAAAAAAACAACATTTTGTACGTGTACAAATACTTGTTGACAAATTACTGGATTATACCCATGCTGATGCTGGGCTAATATCAGATATTTCAGGCGTTTTCTAGTAAGTAATTAAGTTCGGATGAGCCATACCTACACAAATAAAGATTGATTTCCAAAAAATGCTTAACAATCTTCTCAACAGATGTCATCAGTGATAAATTCACTTGTAATGTGATGTAATGAACGCGAGTTTATATATACAAGTTTTAAAAATTTGTCATATATGGTTATCAGATGATGAGCGGAATGGGAAATGTTGTAATACGTGAAGTGGCCACTTAACCCAGCCATCAAGTGGTTGCTTAAACAAGCCCTGTAAATGCCTAGATAATCCACATTCGTTTCCAGAGTTTTTCTGTCTCTGTTGGGATATCAATAAAAACATAATAAAAAACGTTTGAACATACCTACCTGCTTAATAGTCGAGTAAATATAAGGTTAAAGATTGCATTAACAGCACTTCAGTAAATTGGTTTTTATATTTAAAATTGTGTTTATATTTTACTAAGCATTTTTATTGATTTCGTATTTTTATGGGAGTTGGATCTGGACAAAAATCTAAATATGAGTTTTTGCTATTTTACGCCAAACGAAAAATAAGCACGAAAAAGGTGAAAATTAATATTTATATCCAAGATACACAAGAAGTCCATTATTTTAGGTGAAAACGTCATCATCATCATCGTCATACCATATCCGCGCTCTACGTTGAGAATATGGATTCCACAAACTGCCCCCAAACTAAGCGATCGGCCGCCAGCTCCCACGCATCTTTCCAAGTCAGATCCACGTCTCGCAGCTCTGACGCAAACTGCCGACGAACGACAACAGTAAAGACACTAGGTGAAAACATTTGTACAGTTTTATAATTTCTCTTTTAAAGTGTATAAAACGAGACATAAAATTTTTACATAAGATTTTAAATATTTAATACTTACTCATTTTTTTTCCGGGGATTACCATTACTATGGTTAAATAGTTTTTTAAAAAGCCATTATGTACAAAATTATCGGTTTTCAAGTTTTCGTTCACCATTAAAATTTAACCTTATTTCTTTGTTAGCTAGTTGCTCAATAATTTAATTAGACATCGGTATAATTGTCAATATAATGTTTTCTAAGTATTTATCCTTCATATTCTATATTTTTTTCCAGAAGTGCAATTAATGCATCCTTCTCCATACAACATATTTATGTTGACTGGTTGATAAACGAAAATTCTTATTGTATACATGACAAAAAATAGTTTTTAATGTAAATAATGCGTCTATAAATTCTCTAATTTACTGCTGTGATTTGAATACTCAATTTTAGATTGATATACGAGCTAAACTCTCATCAATATAAGGAATTTACGAATTATTTCTCGATCATCATAATACCGACTTCAACAATGATAGATTTTGAAATATTGACATGAAAAAAAAACATTTTGTTGATTTTTAGTAAGTAAGGGGTGAAAAACTGTCCCCGTGTCGTAAACCTAACAGATTATTAACATTAGGCCATTTGTGTAAGTTAAATGAATATTATTTAGTGGTTTTATGGACGATTATTGTTATAGAGCACGCTACATAATATATAATATCCATAACAGGTTTTTTAGGCAATATTGATTCGTCCGCAAGCGGAAAATAAGGTAATAGAGTTGGATGCGTAATAATTTATTAAGCTTATTAATATGTATTATTTATTTATAATATATATAGAGCTGTGAAAAAGATTAATAAAAATATCAAATCACGATTGATTTTATTGTAATTTTATTCAACATCATTGGAGTTCATGCCTCTACACTTTTATAATAACTATTCACTTAATTCTTCAAAGTACCTACTATAAATTATTGTAACTTCACATTTTTTTAACAAATTAACAAATTGGCATGGAATGAAAGATGTTAATTTAGTTTACAAAC
The DNA here is from genome assembly GCA_022494985.1 of Micrasema minimum. NCBI lineage: Eukaryota > Metazoa > Arthropoda > Insecta > Trichoptera > Brachycentridae > Micrasema > Micrasema minimum. The sequence continues at coordinate 58,000 of JAGVSP010000173.1, read as the reverse complement.
TAAATTAAATTGTTGATTCATTCTCAAATTTGTTCAATGATATTCCTTCTGTCCTCTATTTTTTTACCCGCACCTAATAGTGCATAGGGTTTTGCATTGGTATCTACACCAAGTGCAATGTATTTTGATCGTTTTAAGTATACGAAGGCAAGATAAGATGGCGCATTTTCAAATATTTCCTTAAGATAAATAAGATTTAAGTAATATGTAATTTGCCTCGTTGTGTTACACGCAATCAAAAATTTCATTTAGCGAAGATGATTTAGATTGAAAGTTGAAATTTAATTAATTCCGAGAGCACGCCAACAAACATCGCCTCTTTCATTTTAATTAATCGTGTTTCATATTAGTAAAACACACAATATACATTAATACAAATGCGCTTATATATGTACATATAATATGTAAATACCTAGGTATGTCGTACCGCGCCATATTCTGCTTTAATATTTTACTACGATAATTACTACTTGATCCTTAGTTGTTCCTTAGAAATTTAAATTATAGAGGCTTTATAAGATTAGAGACCTTCAGTAGTTAAAGTGAAGTTAATATAATTGTTCAAAACCTTTAAAAGGTTTATTGAAAAATTCTTCTGCCTGAGATTCATGAGGAAGATTGAGTTTATAATAAACTTGACTGAGAAAATATTGGACGTAATACAATACAGGACAGTTTGATTTTAATCCTAGAGGTTCATGCATAAGTTTCAGTGAGTTTTTAGTCAGAGATCTGGGCATTTAGCTCTGTTACCTTCATCAAAGTAATTACTGTCACCTAAATTATGCAGCTTGGCTACACACATGCCTGAACGAAATGTTTTCTTGTTCAAAAAATGATAATTTAAAGCGCCCTTGAGGTATCTTTATACGAAAATAATAAAAGAAGCATAATGTCAAAAATATTATATTGAAAGTTGATTAAACCTCAAACCTTGCTACTGCAATCAAACTGGGGTTCGCTTTGCTACTGCAATTTCATTAATCAATTTATCAACGTCCTGCCGAAAATCTATCAAATCTACGGGTTAAACTAACGTGGGAAGACGCACGAGAGCTGGCAACCCACAGCTAACTCGGAGACAGTTTGTGAAAACTATAAATTAACTCACATTATAGTGATAAAATAAACAAAAGAAAATTAATAATTAAAATATTTATATCTCAACAGAGACCAGATATTCGTGAGAGAATATAGATATCTAACCTATCATTGGCTGGGTTAAGTGGCCACCACAGCATCCCACCTAGAATCTCACTGATAACATTAAATTAAATTCTAATCTCTTTATTTGGCTCGTAAGTTTTAAATAACATTTATACACAGACCAAATTCGTTAAAACTTTCTGCTTCTCGTTCTAATCTTAATTCTCTCTTGCTTTCCTCCCCCGCCTTTCCTCCCTTCCCCCTCCGCCCCTCGCCGACGCCCCCACCAGCCCCATACAACACTTGAATTTAATTAAAGTTTGTTGTTGAAATAGATTTAATTAAACTAATGTGAGACGAACAGCGGCGCCTTACGAAGCTAAGTTAAATAGCCTTTTTGATACAGTGTTCCGTTGTTAATTCTAAGGAGGAAGTTCTGGGGGCTTCCGTGCATGGGCAGGGCCGGCACCAGAAAAGGGCCATTCTTGCGCTTTTCACTCGAATCTCAACATAAGAGCAGGATCAGATTTCATATAAATTAATTATAACCAATACAAAATATATTATACTGAGAATTATAGAGAAAAATTTATTTTAGTTACTGTGCCACGTTTATATTTAGACAGGAATACCTTTTTGTAGTAAGTTTGTTCATATTATCATAACACCTACATTTTGAGGATGGAGATCTTAATATATAGTGGATATTACAGCAATTATTCATTCCAATAAATAATGTTGACACAGAATGATTTATCATTCTCATAGTTCTATGATTTTTAGGTTATGATGCTAAGCATTGATTTATGATTACACTTAGATATGAACTGAACCCAAAAAATGAATGTCACTTCAACTTCGCCAAAACCTCCAACTCCGCCATACGCGTGTTTAGTATTTCTTTAACCGTCGGCGTCGGCCGGGTCGGACGTCCAGAAAACAATACAAAATGCCTTCCTGTGTCATGAAACCGTGTAAAAAACCGTACGGGTAAAATTAACAAAAAAGATAGTGTAATAAAAAGAAGTTAGGAATTTTTTTTTCTTCCGTATTTAGAACTATGAATGTCATGTATCTGCGTGTAGGTACAAAGATTTCTAAGTACAGTTCTGTGAGGCCCACATCGGCTCTCCGCAATCCAAGAATGCCACCTAAATAGTTTGGACAGTGAATGGAAGTCTTGTTATATCAGAATATGGAGTGGATTTATAGCGGATACCGACTGTACTTCATTATTCTGTACTCGGTCTAGTTAATGGTGCAAATTCTGATTTCTTAGCGAGCTATTGTCACGGCTTCAGTATAGGTTAAATACTAAATACTCAATACTAAATACACCCACTACATTTGCGCTGATTACACAGTCGTACGTGTCTTTAAATATTAGAAAAAGGTTTTCTTGTAATCATCAATATTAACTCAATGTTCAATATATTATGCAATAAATGTCTTATTTTATTAATATTTCATGGGTGATACCTTGGACTGGTACTGAAGCGTACGACTGAACATCTTACCTTTATGTAATAAAATAAGCAAGATTCACTCCACTCGGTATACCGATTCAGTACCCTAAGGGAAAGTAGTAGATGTAGTATTTTATACAAAGCCCTAACGATGCAGTAGTAACTCGGAAATCGGTTGGCAGTTTTTTGGAAATATAAGTAGTTAAAAGATGCGCTCCTTATGTAAAGGATATGCATTTTACAAACTCCCTCCAAACTATAGGTATTCCTGCACTGAGAACATTTCACATTAGGGTGTCGCGCCCAAGCTTTAGGTGTTCCTGCACTGAGAACATTTCACATTAGGGTGACGCGCCCAAGCTTGAGGTGTTCCTGCACTGAGAACATTTCACATTAGGGTGTCGCGCCCAAGCTTTAGGTAATTGGTTGCCAGTTCCTGTGCGTCTTCCAAATTCAGGTTCACCTTTAAAAGTTTAGTTTTAAAAAAAAAGGCCAGATGTGTATAGTAATTATATATTGTAAAATGAGATCCCTAAAACATGCAGATTAATCTACACAATATATGTATGTACTATGTATATATGAGGGACTTCACTAATTAATTACCTAAATAATCAAGATTCACTGGACTTGGTATATTAATACGGGTGCCCTATGCACTATTGGGTGCGGATAAGGGAAAGTAGTATTCTAGTAGCAGTACTTAATGTGCATAAGTTAAAAATAAAGGAAAAAAGTCCTGAAATTAGTAAAATTCAAATAATGTACCCCTTAATTAAACAAATAATACAAACTTCCCTTTCATGTTATATAATTGAACGAAACCCTTGTAATTTGTAATTAAGTGTAAGCACCTTAAATTGTTATTACCTTATTTGATATAAAAGTATTAAATAGGCATTCTTGATATGTGAATTACCTAATTTCCTCCACCCGTTAGCAGAATTTGCCGAGAGCTTTCAGCGCCAAGTCAAAACAATCAAAAACACGGAGACGTTATTTATTACGTGAACAGAATGGGTGAGTCTAATTCCAGCTGATATGATCGGCACAGAATACACTGTACAGCGATGTTCGGCAATCTTCGGGATTGGGCGGAATGCCATTAAAGTCGGGTTATTAGATGAACAAGCGAACGTTATATGGAGAAAAATCCCATTATCAAAATTGTATCCCAGTACATGTCGAGGGGAGGCTGTGCAAAAAGTAATAACAAACAGACGTTAAAGCAGCATATGCAATCATAAATCGGTGTTTTTTCGCCTATGGCAACACCGAAGGTCGACATTATCTCGGCCGGAAAGCGCGGGAACTTAAATAACGGCTTTAATATTGTGGAGGGAAAATCCATGACTTTTCACTCATTCGGGCGCACTTTTGGATGAGGTAGTATTGTATTTCATCCTTTCTTGTATACAGGTAAGTACATATACGAACAAAATTGAGTAGATGTTCGATTTACGTGCACGTATCAATATTAATTTGTCGGATATTAATAGAATGTTTCAAAAAAACTTCGTATGCATAGGGAATAAAGCCATTAAAATGTAATAATTAAATAATGAAAACAGTCAAAAAGTAGTACTTTGGCGTTATAATAAAATTAAAGTAGAGAAACTGCCTGTAGTAATTATAACGACGTAAAATATAATGGATACATCCCTGAAAGCGACAGACTAGATTATTCCGCCATAAAATACTGTGTTATTATCACCCTACGTACAATTTCGCAGTAAAACAGATCCCGTGCATTAAAAAAATTAAATAAGTTAAGCAAGGATGGTCGGCACAGGGGTAGTGAGGGTGTGGGTTAGGGAAGGGGGTGATACCTAATCAAATAAGAGCAATTTGACGATTGCTTTGCCTTCCTATACACCGCAATTTCCCTTTCTCCTCCATTAGTATTTGGTGCTCTCACCAACCTACCCATTTTACGACATTAAAAAAATATATAGGAACGCGTGTATGTTTTATGTACATTCTATTTTTTGTGTGCACAATATACTAAATATTTGCTGTACAAAGAAAGAAATATCAACTATTTTAGGTTTTTTGAAATATGTAGTTCTTCTTCAGTTTTTATGGAAAAAACTTAGTGATTAAAATATTGTGATTTTAGAATCCCTCTCAAAACGATCGTATAAAAATGATTTGATTTTAATATAAGTTGGATTTAATTTTCAATCTTTTGATGCATTTTTAATTTTTTATAATAGTGAATGGTGTTGGTATAATATTTTTGGCTACCTTTACTATGACACTATGACTGACCACCTTAGCGCAACAATTTTTAGTGATCCCATCTTGAATATTCGCAACCCTTTTTTGGCCGTATTCAAAAAACATTTTTCTTCTTATTGTGACAGTGACCGAAAATTGAAGAAAAAACTAAAAATAGCATTTCGATTTTCTTATCTGCAATCCGATGACTAAAATCCGTAAAGTGAAAATTTATTTTAACCATCTCAACAGGCCAGTAGGCCCAATAACAAAGTGGGTTGTCGTCACAGGCTTAAGAAAAATAACTTTTGATTTTTGTGTTCTCACCGGGAATCGAACCCAGAACCTCCGTCTTCGGAACCCAGAACCCGAGTCCAGCGTCATGGCCATTACTCTACGGAGGCTGCCATTTTGCCTCAAGAATCTGTGAAGACAGCCGATCAAGATTCCAGTGACAACATTTTTCACCTTTTTCCTCGTAGACAAGTCTTTATTTTTTGCTCTAACCTTGGCGGCCTTCTAGTAACTCACTGTTACCTCACCGTTTTCAAAGTAACTTTTTACCATAGATCTTAAAAGATTTGGTCCAGAACTGGACGCAGTGGTTATTATTTACGAATACAATAGAAGTTTCTATCCACTAAAGTTTGACATTCACAGCTTGTAGATATTCAATCAGCTCATCCCCAATCTTATCCAAAGCCGTCAAACATTGGCTCTCGAGATATAAACTCATCCAAATACAATTAAATTGGGGTGATAGGGAAATCAATGGTGATTATTTCGGGGGTGGGGGCTGAGGCCTGGCGGGAAAGGGGAGGGGGATGGTGACTTCTGACGGTGTTTGGTCACAATGAAAAATATTTTCATTTCATTTAGATATTTACCGAGGGCTTTGTGATGGAAATAAAGTATGATTGAAAAGTGAGAGGTCTTATTTATTTATTTTATTACGAGATACCTTTACGTAACACTTGTTTGAAACGTTTTAAAAGTTAAATTATTTATATAATTTCAATATACAAAGCTACCAATTCATTTATATTGATTACAGCTAAGGAACTAAAAATTGAATAATGTCTAGGGAACCCAATTTATTTAACTCTTTTTTTAAATGATTTTTTTTCACTAAATTCATATAACCGATGTCGGGTTTTATGAAAAATCTTAAGGAAACCTTGTGGGCAGTACTCCATTTCTATAGATGTAATTTTAAAAGATAAATAATGCTCCGCCATTTTGTCGCTGCTTAGAATGGATCCAAATGTTTAATATACAACAAATTTCCTTTAGTAAATGGGCCCCTTTTCGTGATAAAATCTGACTTGACATGAAAATGAATGAAAATTGCCACAGCTCGCCCGCCGCGGATGTCATAATGGCGCGAAAGGTTTAAGGCCTCACAAGATGGCGGATCAACAGAATTTCTGCATCCGAATATGACTCTCACATATTGCTTTGTGTGTGATATTACCACGGAAATGGTTATTGCCTCATCCGTTGCATTTATTACAGTACCAGCTGTCTTGTAAAAAGACCCAATTCTAGCTTCCTTATAATATTCAAAATATTAGAGAAAATAAATGTTTACCTAAAAAAAAATACTTCACAATTTTTTTGTAGATATTCAAATAAATTCAAGCATATACTTTTTTTTATTACTAAAAAGTAACATTTGAGATATTATGATATGCTCAAATATTCAAATATTCAATTTTGGTCTACTTTCAAATAGTCGGAAATAACTATGCCAGAATGCAGAAAAAAGGTTGTGCTGGAGTGGGATTCGAACCTAGAGATTTTTTATCCTAAGTCCCGAATCTTCCACTAGACCACAACCCGGTTCAGTTAGTAAATAAATAAAAAAATCAAGGAATTTTTAATATAATAAAAACGGGAAAAATAAATTCCTATATCATAGATCCATTCTGAGAAATAGACTAGGTACTCGTGTTTTACATATATAAATATGTTATCAATAAATATTTTTAATGATCAAATTTTAAAAAAAGTCTGCTTCTTTATAAATGTTTATTTCATCTATCTATAAGTTTCCTTTGATGCACTCAATTACGTATGATTTAAAAAATAAAATAAAATCAAGCCATATACACACATTTTGACGCCAATTTGCTATACACATGATATGTTATGTAGGTTTATATTTTTCAACTGATAAGTAAATTATGGATAATGACGTCAGGATGGCGGGTGTGGGAGTGGGGTTGGTCCGCGTGTGGGGCCGCGGCGGGGGCGGGGGGCAGTAATAAGAGTAGCCCCCCTAATTAGGGGATAATTGGGTGTAACACTAGTGGCCCGGGGCAGCCAATTAGCGAGCGGCCCAATTAGGGCCCGCGGAGACACTGCCCCAGCCCCCAACCCTCCCGCCCCACACCCCCGCCGCCCACATAAATCTGGATCTCAAAGGATTGGGGATATTTTTAATTACTATCCACAAAGGATTTTTTGAAATTTTTGTTTACGCGGATCGTTATCAGCGAGCATCCCGCTTTTTGAAATGACATGACCAATTATATTTTCCTCTTTTTTTTAAAATTATGGTACGCCTTTTCTTTGTAAATGGTATAAATATATAGGTATGTATATTTTTATGCTAAGACGGTTTTGATTCTCCATTTTACTTCTGATAATCAAATACATTTTCTGTTTTTGCTGTTGTAAAAAATTACAACGAGTGTGTGAAAATCTGTAATTGGAACAAACTTGGATCGGTAGTTTGGTTTACGATTGTATAATGTATAATACCAACCTACGTACAAGGAGAGATCTAATTAAAAATGGCAATTAAGAAATAATTCGAATATCAAGTTATAATTAAAAGTAAAGCTGAGATCGTTAATTAAAATTACTGAGAGTTAATCCATTATTGTATCGCATTATGTTGTCAATGTTTACTAATAGTCCTCCTAGGTACAGTAAACATCATTAGGTGTACTGTACTATGTACTTGCCTTGGTATTATTACTAGCCTATTGCGTACTGTATAGGGTGTGCGAAAATATCACATTGGATGAAAGTTTTTTATTGAAAATAATGATAACAAACCATGATTAATGGATTTATTAAGTTTTAATCAATTAAATTTATTTTTTAAGTAAGAATATTTGTGAATTTTCGAAAAATTCTATTTTCTAGGTCCCACCTGGGTCAGAGTAAGAAATTGTGATTATAGGATATTAAAAAATAATCATATATAATATGCTTCAAATCAGTTTCCAGGGAAATACTATTTTCGATTTTTTTCTTTTCCATAAAAAAATAAAAGCCCACTACTTTGTTGTAGTAACAAACTTAGTCCCATGTTATAATTATAAGGCAAAACACATTTTTGTCACGCTTAAAAGTTTTCGATAAAAAATCGAATTTCTTGTAGTGAACGATTGGATATCCATATTTCTTTCTATTAAATCGCCTCAATGAGATATAAATAAAAAAACGACCTCTTCGTACAATCTCTTCGTCAAAAATGTTTTTAAAAAATCCTTCCAAATACTACTATTGCCTATATTGTATTATCCCTTGCATAGAACAATGCATAGATATACCTTGGTGAACCAGAATAAATAGGGAGTATTAATCGTTTACTGCGTAAAGGCAAGATGATTATCAGTCTTCAATGCTTCGACGCCAGTCCAAGATATAAGACAAGAAATATCTTTAAGAAAAAAAAAAACATCCCATCGGGAATCAAACCTCAACCGCAACCTGATGCATGGTGGCCTAACGCAATAACTACTGCACTACGAGGTGAACTAACCATACTCTACTACCTGGCCATTTAGCTGCCCTTCATTAATTTGTCGATACGCTAATTTATTTACAAAGATAAAAAACTGCCTCTGTTTTTGATTCCTTCGTTACAAAGTAAGTATTATGGAAAGCAGCCATTATAAATCATCAAGGCTTACTAATCAGTTTATATTAATTAGCGAACAAACAAGAGTGATCCTCTGGCTGGGGGAGGGGCAGGGAGGGTGGGCTGGGAAAAGTGCGGAAGGGGGAGGGGTGGACCAGGAGAAGGGGGATGGAGTAATCAATGGTAAAAATATGTGCATTCGCTGAGGTTGATAGGTTATGGAGATGATTTGATCATGGTTAACGTTATGGTGAGCGGTGTAACATGTTTGTAGGTTTAATCGAAAATCACATTGGTGAATTTGTTTTTGATGTAATAATATTATTGATCATTCCCATTTCTGAGCCATAGGGATCATGGTAATTATTATTAGTACATATCAATGTATGTGATTTTACATTCGCAAATACATTGTATGGATATAAAAATACATATCTCAATAATTTGGTGTTTAAATAAAACTACCCTTAAAATCTATGAGTTTAACGCAAAAAGGATGTTTTCCAATTTTATTAAGTTACACACAAGCATGTTCATTACTATGCAACTTTTTTTTTACGACTTTGATGTAAAAATATACTAATTATATTAAAATAAATGTATATATTTGTATATTTTAAAAAATACTACCAAAAGGTGGTTCAATATTGATTCACCTGGTATTATTCTCCGATCTAGGAGTAATCCGCCTCGTAGCATAGTGGTAGCGCATTTGGCTACCGTGAACAAGGTCGCAGGTTCGATTCCCGTAGGGAGTCAACATGAAATATTTATTTACATGTGATTTTCATTTGAATATTTCATGTGTGATACTTTGGACTGGTTCTGAAGCGTAAGACTGATCATCTTACCTTTATGTAATAAAATTATTAAGATACAGTGCACTTGGTGTACCAATGCAGTGCCCTATGCACCGTTGGATGCGGATAAGGGAAAGAAGTAGTAGCTAGGGGTATGAGTATAAACCTACTAAATATTGAATAATAATCTTAAATATTCAAACGTGAATATAACAGGTCTATGAAACATAATGTCTGCTCGGTAATCGACGATTTTAATGGATGTGCTAATTTTCCACTTTGGCGGGAAATTACAACGCTCTGCGTGAGTTATAGTGGCAGCTTTTTAGCCGACAGTATTAATTAGTACAACTATTCCCCACCCCCTAACTATCCGTCCCCTGGCTTTTATCTATCCATCCCCTAACCTCTACCTACCTATCTCCTACCATTTCACCCCCCCCACTCATAACACGTAAATATCAAATCAGCGAACCAGACTTAATAGCTACAATCATTATCGATTCATTATTGCTGACTATTTTGGTAAAATTAAAATTTTGATCCTTCGTCCTCTCTAAACTTTAAAACTTGAAGTGTTTAAAACTAATTAATCAACTAGTTATGTTTTTTTATTATTTTTATTTTTATTTATTTCATATTATAATTCACTTTTTTTTTGGATCTCACTGGGCAATGCCGTGCTGAGGTATTCATTTACAATACTTTTTTTTTTCATTGTAGGTAGTATAAATTTATATAATACTTAACATCTATTTTGGTGGGGTGACCATCTCAAGACACTTCTCTGGGCCCATCTCATGAAGCCAGTTTTTTCGCGAATAGACAAAATTTATTTTTAACTTATTGTTAAAGCAAACGTTTTGTTGAATGTCATTAAAAAGGATTCCAATGAAAAAAATATTGTACGAAAAAAATACAAAATGCTACATTTTATACATTCATTATTTTTATTACATTTAATAAAGCTGATTAAAAATCATCGTTATTAATATGCCACTGTATAGTAAACTGTCACGAAAATGATGAATAATGCACATTATAGTCTGTTAAATATAGCTTGATTAGAATGACAGCTGTCAAACTATTTAATTTTTAAATTTTAAATGGTTTTAAGCTGATTTTATATAATATATACATACATATATATTGATTGATATGTGAAGCATTTCAGATACTAATGGTTTTTTGTTTTTTATTAATGTACTAAATCAATCGTTAGACGTCATTTCATGATAGTATTTGTTTGAACCAAGTCCCAAACAATCATATCAGACTTGATTCATACAGATTCTAACGTGACGAACTGTCATTCTAATCAAGCTATATTTTAAGGACTATAGTTATAACTAGTCTTTATAAGGGAGTTAAAGTAATGCTAGTTGGGTCTGAGGAGATATCGAAAAGCTCTGATATTTTGCAGAGAACCTACTTAAACAGCGCAGGTGTAAACGGTGCACACAAATTGTTAATTTATGTCTTAAAATCTTCAAACAAGAATTTACTAGAAGGGGCGTTTCCATACAAATTCTCTAAAAATATACGTTTCCCAGGGTTAATTTCATAACACCACTTATCAAATTCCACCGTCCATAGACTCCAGCACTTATGCCAATACTCGAAACGTGTGACGTAGATGTCTAGTGATGACGTAGATGCCTATTGATGACGTAGTGGGTAACTAGACACATCAGACATGGTAGTATTTTTTCTGTATGGAATGTCACTTCCCTGAAATTCTTGTTACAACGTACAACGTTGTTTCATTGTCCCGGATCAACATCTAGCCAACACAGTGGCTCGACTATACCACGACTGCATTCATTGAGCAATAAATATGAAGAGACTGCGGACATTATGTTTAACACTCTGCAAAGCTATAAGCATGCAATATTAACTCAATTTATGACAGATCGTTTAAATAATATCCAATTGTGATTTTCTTTTTTGTTAACTAATAAAGTAAAATTATGAGTAGGTACCAAAAAATTATTTTTAACTTGCTTGCATTTTTTATATACATATGTTTTGTAACTTTTTCAACTTGTTTTTAAAGATAAAATTGATTTTTAACATGCTTGATTTTTTTCTCACATACATGTAACTTAATAAATGTACTTTTTTATCATTTTAATGTAATGTAAATGCCCATCGGGCGTATATGTACAAATAAATAAATAAAATACAAAATTTCAAAATTTTTGTTTGAGCCTACAAGTATAATAGTGTGAGATTGTAAATTCATTTTTTGTAAACTCTTTCACTTCGTACAATTGAATCATTATCATACAAATAGTAAAAATATTAAAGATTGGAATAAAGGGACGGGAAAGTTTTGGGGGTGTAAGAAGAGTAAAGGGGTATTTACCAGCGTTAATGAAAACGCCGTAATTGGCATCTGATAACTGGCCTAATGAAACAATGCTCGGAAATGTAATATTGTGAGGTGTACCCCCTCCACTCGCCCCCCCCCCCCCTACCCACCCGCAGGTCTCAGCATCTGACAGGGCTTAATCAAGGGAGAGTTATTATAGGATAATCTACGGGACATTATAAAATAGAGGTGGTAAGTTATATCGTCTTTGTGAGAATTCTTACGATGTGTTTGTAGTTTGTTATCATCAAATATGAATATTTATCCATTTTATGTTAAAATCAAAAAACGATTTTTTTGGTTCTACGTGATTTTGAAAATCACGTAGAACCAAAAAAATCGTTTTTTGATTTTAACATAAAATATCATGGAGTTCTACAAAATAAATGCCATATCAATCAATAATATTTATCCAGAAATTTCCACAATTAAATTTCAACATAATCCTTAAGATTCCACAGCTTATCCACTTGAATTTTTTAATTCAAGGGACTTATGTATTAAAAAATAAGATCAGGTTTTATTTTTTTTTGGCAATTCCAAAAATACTTATTTACAAAATAGGTGTAAAAGCTTTTAAATTTTTTATGAAAAGTAGTGAATTTGAGCAAACGTTGGTTGGTAGGTTTGAAGTCATTATTTTTAGGTAAATTATACAATAATCTCAATAACAGGGAAACTCTAAATCCATTTTATTTAACAAGAAGACTTCTTAAGACAAGAAGACCAGAGGCCTCAAGGACGTCCACCGATGAGATGGGTGGACGACATCAGGAAGTCTGATGGAAGACAGTAGATGGGGACGGCGCAGGATCGGGAGGAGTGGAGACGGCAGGGGGAGGCCTATGTCCAGCAGTGGACCTCAACAGGCTGAGATGATGATGATGAAATAAATATGAATGTTAATACAATTATTATATCTGTTAACTTTTTTAATCTGTCAAGTGCACCCCTGTTTCCACCCTAAAGGAACCACCCCTGTACTTCATAACTTATAGCAATATTGCTGGAATCAAGTAGATGTTTTTTCGTTTTAAACACAAAATATATTACTTTAATAAAGGAGCAATTTAAAAAGCTACTTCTATAATGAAAGTGAGTTGAGGGTCCTTGGTAATATGCAGATCATAAGACTCCAGAAATTTTTTATTTTTTCACTTCATATTTTGAGTATGCCTGAGCAACTTGTAGTCCTTAAAACGTTTTGGGACAATTTTGTTGAATGGTTGGTAAATTAAAAACAAGATAAAAAGTTTACATATCATAATTTCATACCCGCTCCCTGTGTGAAGCATATGGATTTCATAAACTACCACCAAGATAAGCAATTGACCGCCAGCTCCCGTGGATCCTTCGTATTTTTCAATTATTGTGTTTTTTCTTTTCTTAGACGTATTATCTATAGTGGTGTTCTAATTACAGAAGAAAAAAGATATTTAGTAACTAATATGCTATTTTTATAAAATTCCACTAAAAATCATATCATAATATTAAATTAATATAAAATTTTGAAGTATGCTATTAGGACATAATAAAAACATTTCTAAACCCTGGTCTCATGCATTTATTATTATTCATTATTTAAATGGAAAAAAAGGATTCTGCGATAATTGTTATCATGGTTATCTTGATAATTGGTCATGTCCAGGGGAGAATCGACAATTGGTCATCTCATGGGGGAGATTCGACAATTGGTCTTCTCCAGGGGAGAATCGACGATTGGTCATCTCTAGAGGAGAATCGACAAGATCTGACTGCAGAGCAGCACATTTAAGGTGGAGGGAGACTGTCCACAAGTGTAATATTAAATTTAAGACTCTACCAGAAGCCAGCGTTAAAAAAATCGGTGTTTTCAAAATGATTTTCCGGATTCGTTGACATCCACAAAGCTTCGATTTTTTTACACATACTTCAAAAGCTTTCTAGGGAAACATAGAGATCAATTTTTGAAAACTACATGAATTTAAAAATAAATAAATTACGGGAAGTCCCCTTTCTTGGCTTTTATTTTTTTTTAGGATATTTAAAGTTGACGGCTAAATAAAAACAATAAAATTCTTAGGAATTAGCATGCCAGTTTTTATTTGATTTAAAACCCTTTTTTGCAACCACATTTTGTGTAAACACGATTTTTTTCTAGTGCTGGTACGTCTCTTAATTGACTTGTTTAAACTTACTATAAAGGGCCGCATCAGTTTATTAGCAATGGAGCTAGTTCCTAACTACGTCATAAGTTTTAATAAGCCACCGTACACCGTACACCGCCGGCGTCAGGGTTGTGGGCATCATAATATATCTGCAGTCATTGTTAGTAACCAGATGATGTACGGGGATAAATGTGTCAAGCCCTGACTTGTGTCTTGTGTCTCACTTCACACGGTTGTGGCAGGGTTGCCACTTTCTACGTAATAGCGTATTTTATAATTCTGAATCATAAAAATTAAGATGATCTCGACCGAGGTCGATGTGTTTTAAGACAATTTCTAAATCAATTTCTACTGTACTGCAGGATTCTTCTTTCACACATAGAATTAAATCTTTCCCTTACTTTCAATTCATGCACATTTGTACGCCGGACTATCCATCTAAGATAGAATCTTCTTGTCTTAAAACGAAACAATTCGTTTATGCAAGATTTCTTGATTTTCGCACTAAAATACCAGGCACTTGGAGAATGGAGAATTTTGTTTCCAACCACGCACCGCATCGCCAGCTATCGCGTTTAAAAAAAATCTGTGGATTGTATATTAACATTTCTCGATCCCAATATAATAAACTACCCCATGAAGTGAAAAGAAATAAATCAATACATAGTAGAGCCCTTAAAGATTTGTATTTAAATATGTTTTTCAATGATAGTTATGATGTATAGGATTAAGATTGAATGTGTTACTTTTTGTATCGTCTTTCTTATTCGTGTTTGATTGTGCAATATGTAATTGAAAATGTACATAATACCGGTCCCAAAATGAGTTTTTATAACTCCTGGGAATATTATACATGCATGTTTTATATTAATAATTAAAAAAAACATTTAAAAAAATTAAGTTTGTATTAAAAAACCTTTATTTCACAATATATGAAAGCTGCCAACCCTGCATCACTGTTGTAGGAATGAAGAGGTGTCAGAGAACCAATTAGACGTGAGGTGTGAAGAGGACACCAGGTGAAACAAAGTGCTGCTGCTCGCTACTGACTCCAGCGGTACCGGCTCCGGATCCTGGCAGCTCACACGTCATCATCTCATCCAATTATTTCCTACCATAATGGCGAGACCGCAACATCATATTATTATTACGCCATTCTTCTAACGATACAACGTTATTTTTATTATTCTCAAAGATCCCCCTTTTTAATTTTTTTAGTTCCTTTTTTTACTGAGTAGTCTTTTGTCGCCAGTGTGTAGTCTAAATACGTGAACATTATGCTTTTTTCCTCCTATTATAGTTCATCTAGTGTTTTTTTTTATGTAAACTCTGAAAGATTAAGGAAAGGTCTCGGTTTTGTGTTTTTTTGATATTTTCTTCTTAGAAGGTGACTTAATTTTTTAAAATAACATATCGCACTATGAATTCTAAAATGCACAAAGTCAAAAAATTCAATTTTTGGAAAATCGCTAAAATGTAATTTTGCCATTGCACTATTTCATTGAAAATCATTTTTTTTTAATTTTAATATCTCGACATAGGAACGAGATAGAAACATGTTTCGATGTGACTTTTATTATTTTATTTTTTTGAGAAAAAGAAATCTATGCAATCTTATGATATTTCCACATATTCCAATTTGTAAATAATATTTTCAATAAAGCCTAAGCGGCTTGTGCTTGAAAATACGAATCGAGTCGTGTCGAAGTGGGGATTCGAACCGACGATCTCTGGACTCAGAGACCGCGACGCTACCCACTGGGCCACCGCCCGATCAAATACCTAGTATTTATGATGACGTGATATATATACATTTGTTATGTGAATGCGTTAGATTTTTGGCCTGTAAATTATGAATACAGCCGGATAATACAATTGTAAATACACACGAATGCCGGAAGATTCAACCCGATTGCATGTTTCTTAATTTTAAACTTAATATATAAATTGAAATGATAAAATTAATGAAATGTCCATAAACTTTTTTAAGACTGTACTTTTTTTTCCTGTCAGTAGTTATAAGTGATTTTATCTATGCGAAGGTTAGTAAATTAATACTTTCTCTTTGAACAATACTATTTAGTTAAACTGAGTTCTCAATTATTTGGGATATATCTATTGATTCGCCTTCATTAATTGGTTATTATTTGAACAGAGAAAAGGCGTAGGCACTCTCGTTCGATACATGATCCCTAGATAGAGGTCACATAGCCAGAATGACGGACGACAGATGGACGAAACGCGTTCTGGTGTGGAGACCGAGGAACCAGAGGCCTCAAGGACGTCCACCGATGAGATGGGTGGACGACATCAGGAAGTCTGCAGTGGATGGGGATGGCGCTGGATCGGGAGGAGTGGAGACGGCAGGGGGAGGCCTATGTCCAGCAGTGGACCTCAACGGGCTGAGATGATGAACGCAAAAAAGTATTCGTAATTCAAGAAAAAAGATAGTGTGATGAAAATAGAGTGTAAATTTACTTAGCTCTGACAGTTAAATAGTAAAAAAAACTTTTCTTAAATTGACTATTGTGCCTCTTAGTTGTCGTCTTGAACATTTTTCCGAATTATCACAAATGAATTCGTAAGTTTTATGAAACGCTATGAAATGCGTTTTTAAAAATACCACGTGTCTAAAAATAATTAAACAACGTCAGTTCAACAGATAAAAGAGGAAATACCACAGATAATAAAAATCGGTGTGCGTCGGACCACACGGTGGAAGTTATACTTCTTTGGCCATTCTCATACACCCCACTCACGCCGCACACAAACAGACAGGATATATAAATGAAATATAAGACATTTTCAATAATTATTCAATATATTTATATTCAATATATTATACGTGACTTCATTATTATATTATACACCTATATTATCACTATCAGTTATTTCTTCTATAATCATTCTTTCATCTTAAGTCATGGAGAAAAACCGAAGCCATTGCAATTAGCGTATTTTCTAAAAAGATAATTCGCTAAAATGACGCGTAAGAAGTAAATAAACAAAAGAAATGACAACAGTCAAAGTCAGACCAATACAAGCATCAGTGACTGTGCGTCATTTTCTCTTAAGCGCCATTTTTCTCTTAAAATCAAGCGTGACGCGGTTTCTCGACCAAGCATCCCACCCCCAAAGTGGTCTAACCGGGCGCAAAAGAAGTATATACTTCAAAAACTATATTCTTACGTTGTTATGTCTAAAAAAATCTACCACTTTCCTTGGTATTTTCTGGGATCATTCCACGAGGTGTGTCGAGGGCCTAACATTGTGAAGAATTCATTATTTTTGAAGCATCATTTGCTTTATTGTACTTCGTCTACGTTTTACGTGGTTACTTGCCAATTAGATTAATGATAATCTCCTGCCGCATGTAGGTACTCGAGAAATGTGTTTCCACGAAAAGTACAAGATTGAAGGAAACTTAGGCTGAAATGTCACACGTCGACAGTTGGGAACTAACAAAACATGTTCTGACGCTCAGAATTTGAACTCAAATTTTATGCGTAGAACATAATATTCAGGTTCAAGCTGATATTTATCGACTATGACTTTCAGCATAAGTTTTCTTCAACTTTGTACTTTTCACGGCAATAAAACTTTCGAGTAGGCTGGAAATTATCATGAATAATGATTTTGGCAAGTAAACACGTAATTGTAGACATTTTGTAATTATAAAAAGTATTATTTACGACATGTAAACCGATTTTACAACCTAGCGTCTCGGATGACAATATCTGGCAATTATATAACTTGTTAAAGATTTTATTTATTCCAAAAATAATCGAGCACAATCTCATAAATATTTAGGCTTGGAAAGGTAAAAACATTTTTTGTAAATACATTTTTTTATTTTTTAAACACATCTGTTGGTAAAACAGTGGACCTGTACTTAATTACCTACTCCATAGATGGCGGTTATAAAGAAATACAATTATTTCTTTACATATACTTTCTCAGTGAAATTTTAATTTTAGAACAAAGTTTATTTGTTCAAATAAAAAGTCTGAAAAATATAGTTAGATATACGTAAGTATTGAAAAAAAAACACTACAGTATAAGATAATGAATCGGTTTGATGGTATTTTCCCCTTTAATTCAACGTTAACCTTGCGTCAAGTTATGTCTGGTAATAATAATTCTTCCATTGTACGGCGTAAAATCCCTCAAGAATCCTCTTATATTAGACGCACGTATAATGTTGTATTCTAATAACCATGACAGGCTGTGTTACTCGGATATGTAATAACTGCCACCGACTTTGGATTATTTGAAATATTATATTATTATGGGCGGTTGTACCGTATATCATTTTTAGTATAAATTAAACTGTAAATAAACTATGGAAAGAAATTAGGAGAAAAAACAAACAACCATCGATTGAAATACTACTTTCCCCTATCCGCACCATGCTGCATAGAGCAATGTACTGTGCATTAGTACACTAACTAACTAACTAACCATTACGCCATTTCCCGAAGGGTAGGCAGAGAGGATAGAACGCCACACCACTCTGTCCTGGCACACTTCTCTGCTTTCTCTACATTCATACATCTTCTCATGCCCGCACGTCGATTATTCCGACTTTTTAGCCGTCCTTTCATCATCCATTCGCTCTACATGACCGAACCATCGATCGTAACAGACCTTTCTTAATTTTGTCGATATTGCTTATCTCAGCCTTGCACTCTGCTCTAATTTCGACATTTACATATATAATAGTACACTAAGTGCAGAGTATCTTGATTATATCTATTTCCCTTGAGGACATAATTATTAATTATTATAATGAATTACTCTGACAGTACAACCATCTTGGTTAATGCCAATTTTTCAAGTAAATTATATCAATGGTATTTATTTCCGTATGATAAATAATCTAATTTGCAGTATTCTAATTGGCTGCTTCGTTATGATTCTATTTACGATGTTTTCCCGCCTCTTTAATGACAGTTCAAATTTCCTTTTACTAATGGCGAAAACAACAAATAATCCGAGGATTACGCCTTAGAAAATAATTAAGTAGGTACAGTAATTATTGTTAATGAAGTTTAATCTATATGAGCGAATAAGTTTGGATGCAACATTTTAAAATACTGTATAAAAGGAAAACTTTTAAACGGTTTATTTTAAACTGCTAAATGTACTGTTTTTGCACCGATATCCTATGCTCAGCAATATTCCTAAATTGAGTATTGAATTTTACGTTAGTTTAATTTAATTTAAGTTATTTTAATATGATTAAAAAACGTTCCGAGACTGGATCGAAAATAGTGTTCTGCCACATTATACTTATAACATGGGACCAAGTTAGCGGCGCACACAAAATGTGGCCGCAAAATTAGTTTTTTTTTTCGGAAAGAAAGAAAATAAAATAAAACTGGCACGCTAATTCCACAGAACTTTATGTGCTCTTTAAATATTAAGTGTATTTATTTCGCTGCCATCTTTAGTCATCCTAAAAAAAATAGAAAAAATGCAAAAAGGTGGTTATTTATTTTCTGAGAATTCATACATTAATTCAATCTCTGATACCTGTATTTCTTTAGATAATAATTTCTTGTATCATTTTTTTTTATACTTTGTGGCCGTCTACATATAATGCAGAATATAATTTTCAAAAAATTTAAATTTAAATTTCTACGCTGGCCTTTGGTGGAGCCCATATGTTTATGATTCTTCCAAAACATATCACAGTATGTATATCGTGCAGTAAATCTGATATGTTAAGATAAAATGCAAACTGTGTCCATTTCTTTTCAACTGTTTTTGGTTTGCCATTTTCATCATTAAAAATAATTTTCTTCGAATTACATTGAGTGTACGTCCTCAGTTGTTAAGCCAATGTCCGCCACCATCAATCATTATTAGTGTCTCGTTAGGAGAGTCACGGCTGCAGCCCGTCCCATTTGCGGACTGTACCCGCTGTGATACATTCCTCAAATACACACATACGTCAATGTTTCAAATTTACACATTCACAATAAAACAAGAATGCGGGAAATTTGTGAGTTGGGAAAAAATGAGCTACTGGTTAAGATCTGAGGTTTGATTTTTTTGAGTGCCCTTATTTGTTTAGTTAAAAAAAAAACAGTTGTTTATGAAAATTAAGGGTCACTTTATTTATTTTATTTATTTATTTATTTAGTTTATTTCAGTCTTGCTTTACACTTTCATTTTAAATGCATTCCTCACTGGGGGACCCCGTGCCGAGGAACGCGATTCACAGTTTTAGTGTTTTTTTTTTTTTTTTTTTCTGAATTATTAATAAATCTATAACAATTTAAATAATATTAATTCACACACACACACCTAAACAATGTCACTCACTAACAGTATGACAAAAATGGTATAGTATGACAATTATTGTTGTAACTTCCCGAGTCTTGAGCACAGTACCTCACAATAGCCCAATACACATCAATATTAAATATTAAATAGTGTGACAATGGTTTCAGGATCCAATGTTTTAGTAAAAAAAATAATTCTCTTTTTAAATAATGAAAAGTTTGGTATTTCGCGTTTTTCTTTTGGCAATATGTTGTACAACTTGGGCCCCTGATATGTGTAGGATCTTTGCCCGTATGTTGTTTTCATTTTTGGGATAGGCTGCAACTCTTCGGTAACTCCCCGTGTCTTGATTATGCTTTTTGTTATGCCGGTTTTATTCTTGTACCAGTAGCATACTAATACACGAGAGAATATTTGTATAATAATACTTTGCAGCCTTTACTTTCCTAGTCTTGGTACATTTGATTTTTTTTTGTTAATTGAAGGCACGTTGATCAGTATTACGCTTCAACACTAGTTACCCAGTCCTGGACTCGTGACTGAGGGGGAGGACAGTGAGATAGTGCTGAAAGGTGTCATAATTCTGCCATCGTGCCGCGGGAGGTGTCACAATACGCAGTGAGGTATACTAAAGAATTTGTGTAATTTCCTTTTCAAAATACTTTTAATAATATTTTTTACAACTTGAATACAGATAGGTACAGGGAGATCAGAATATATATTGTATGGCTATAGGAGTTATTCTTTAAAATAATAAAATCTGGTATATTCTAAAGAAAAAATTGGGACTTAGGATGTTAGGAATACCTAATAATGACTTACTTTACCGAACTATACGCGAGATTTAAAAAAAAAAAAAATATTATGTATTTCCCAAACTTCTTAACTATAATTAACTACCCACACCTATAACAGAAGACTAAACTTTATACCTAATGATGTAGGTACGCCAGGGGTGCAGATTTTCAATACAATTTTTAATTCCAAAAAATAAATCGTGGTCGGTAAAAACCACACATGTTGTTTGTTCTTGAAGACGAAGAAGATTAGAAATGACTGAGCTTAAAATAAAGGAGCTTAAAATCATTCACAACACTACGATATCATGCAATTTCCGCTTTATTACAAGTTACAAACTGTTATTCAAAACAAACGTTAACTGCAAATAGTGTCGCATCCCACTTCAAGTAAGATATACCTACAATAAGCAATAAGTATTAAGCCCGATTTGTACACTTGCTATGTTATTGTACATGAAGCTTTAAATAAATAGGTATTTCAGATATGTACATAAATACGCGGATCTACTGAAAAAACACCCACGTGCCAAATATAGCTCGTGCACCAAATGTTTACCATTTCTGACATGGAGAATTCATCAGATTGCAATTAGCAGCCGCTATTGTCTGGCACCGGCCAATAGGATATCATACTTCTGCAACAATTTTCTTTGTGCGGCGCAAACGCTGTTACAATGCGCACTTTGAAGCTGTCCCAATAAAATGAATATGAGCTAATGGCCCCAACTAACGAGCTCTCTGAAGTTGATAGTCCATTGTGCTAGTCCACAAGAAAGGGAAAAATACATATAAGACATATATATAATATAATTACCGTTAGAGTAATTTTATTATCTATTATAGCATCATATATATCCGGTGACTTGTATAATAGATAAAAATCATGTGAGACTTTCTGAAATTAGCTTGCACTATTGATCAACAGCACTTATGATATTTTAAATTTAGATACAAGTAGGTAATGCAATTGCAAAATAAAACAATACATCTGGATATATAAAAACTTTCAATATCGTTCCATATCCGGAGGGTTCCGTTCCGTTCCATATAGGGAGGGTCCGATGCCTTGCAGGAAACCCGCTTGCACAGCGCGGGTGTAAACTGTGCGCCCTTCGATTTAAGCTAAGACTATGATGTTCTCTGCGTAATCTATACAATGATGTTTGTGTGACAGCACTAAAATAAAATAAAATAATATCCACTCCTTAAGTGGAGCATGTTGACATTTTGGTCTCCTTCATTCGATGACAAGACAAAAACTGCTTCAAGCCAAATGATCGGCAGCCAGCTTACGTAAATCTTCCCATCTGCTATTAGGAAGAAGCACAGGAGCATAAATATATTTTTTCTTTGTTAAATTTTCAATTTAAATTACCGTAAACCCAAAACTATTGGAGTAAGTCTTTAAAATATGTACTGAATGTAGAAAATATGATCTTTGAAAATTAGTCTCAATTTACAAAAATTCTAATTGTGTAAAATTAAGAAGTCTTCTTTCCTAACGCTCACATTTGCCACTGCTCGGAGTAATGTAACCTTTTTCAAATGCATCTAACTTTAAAATATATGTATCATACAAACTAAACGTCTATTTTCAACTTCAGAAAGGACAGACCACACACTACACAACCATTCGATAAATTTATACAAATGAAAAAATAGTTTTATGCCAGTCAATTTTCAAACAATATAAAAGAATTAACTAACTATCTAACCATCACGCCATTTCCCCGAAAGGGTAGACAGAGAGGATAGAACGTCACACCACTCTGTCCCGGCATACTTCTATTGCTTCCTCCACATTCATACATCTTCTCATGCACGCACGTCGATTATTCCGACTATTTACATGCCCACTTTCAAGCGCTTGTTTTACTTGATCATGCCATGTTTTTCTCGGCTTTCCTCGACTTCTGCATCCAGGCACAGTCGCATCATATATTTTTTTAGCCGTTCTTTCATCATCCATTCGCTCTACATGACCGAACCAACGTAAAAGACCTTTCTTAATTTTGTCGATAATGCTTATCTCAGCCTTGCTTTCTGCTCTAATTTCAACATTAGTGCACCTATCATACATAGTTTTACCACACATTCGCCTGAGAGATCGCATTTCAACTGCATTCAATCTACTTTCATGCTTATTTTTCCAACACCATGCTTCGCTTCCATACATAAGGGTTGGTACCAGAACTCCTTTATGCACTGCCAATTTAGCCTCTTTTGATAAGCACTTATTAGATACTACAGACTTTAAGGCACCATTAACTCTGTTACCGGCACTAACCCTCCTTGCAATGTCCTTGTCCATATTTCCATCACTAGTGAACATGCTTCCCAGATATACAAATTCTTTCAAGCTATCGCCATTTACTACGATCTTACACTTAGTCATATTTTCATTTCTTTAGTAATACTTCTTCAAATAATATTTATAATATCATCATACATACACACTATATTGTTCCTTTTGTGATTATTGTTCCCTTTGTGATTATTGTATTTTTAGACTTAGCATTGGTAACTCTGTAATCTGAAGTATTGTAATATTTAGTCTTTCTTTTTCTAATATCTGTCCCAGAATGAGTTTTGTAACTCAATTGGGAGTGCAAAGTATTTTTTACAAATTAAATTAATTAATAAATACCATATCCGCTCCCTATGTGAAGCACATGGAATCCACAAACGGCCTCCAGGCCAAGCGATCGGCCGCCAGCTCCCGTGCATCCTCCCAAGTCAAGTCGACGTCCCGCCGCGTCTCGGCGCTGGTATTAATTACACAACTTCTGAGGTCATTTGTAAGTATTCCAAATACACTCTGTACTAGAAAATAGGGTGAGTAGTACCTACATATATACTGTAAACTATTATTTCTATATAAATTACGTACTGGGTGGAATACTATTAACAGTATTGAAAATTAGATTATAGCCAAATTCTATAAGGAATTACACAATGTTTATTCTTGTTTACTATAAAACTACATTTTATTACAATGCATTTATTTATTTATTAATAGAATAGCCAGCAAACCAAGGATATTATAAATATACAATATTTAATTAAAATTCGTTGTCCCTTACAATGCATTTGCTCAATATTATTTTGTAAGTATTTGTAAATATTATACAATAGTAAATTTGGAAGAGTAGTGTATCTTAAAAAAAATATATACACATAAACATTAAATTAATTCAAGTATCGGGATATGGGGATATAGTAAAATAATTAATTTTTCAAGCTTAAAAGAGAGACGCGTGCTAAGAACTTGGTTGCTAGAGCGGGATGTATTATATTGAGTTTAGAATTGTATTTTTATTTATACGTATTTTACATTTTTTTTTGCGTAAGAGTATGTATTGTGTACTTTTATTTTTAATTTAACATTTATTTATGTACCTACTGACGAGTTGCAGTAGGCAACTCAGTAGGACATGTATTGTTTTTCAGATTATGTATATATTGAAATAAAAAATAAATAAAAAAAGTACAATAGAATATTATAAACACAATATCTTTTACTTTGTTAGTTGTTGTTCCCCTTGTGATTAGGTTTCCTGGTCTATTAGGGTGGTAAAATAAATAAAATTAAAAAAAAAGAAATAAAAATAAAACAAACTAAGTAAAAAAAAATTAGTTTTGAGATTCGCGTACTATTTTCCGTAAATTATCGTTAAAAATCGAATATTGTGCTAATTTTTACTATTACTTGAGAAAAACAATAAATACGAGTATGTTACGACTTGATATATCTTTTATTTGTTTTAATGGTTTATTTTTGAATTAAGTCATTGCCAATCACAAACATCAAAACTGGAATCAATATGGCAAAGCCTAATTAAAGCAGCATTTTCAATTCTAATTATATTCAAAGTAATTCCATCTATATTTCCGGATACATCTGTTAATATAATCGGTGCACAAATAATTTGCATTAAGGTCTCGCTCAAGACAGGATTAGTGGAAGATGTAATGATCAATATGTAGTTCTAGTCTGATGGAAACCATTATCTGCTCTGGACTGTACTCCCCCACAGCAAGTAGTCAGCATCCCCCTCCCACCGCCTTCAACTCGGAAACTTCATTAAGTTGAACATGCATCTAGATGGAAATTAGTTAATGTTTGCCGTAAAAAGCGCATTGTCCCGACGCAAACTTCTCTTCCGGAAAACTGCCGTAATTAAAAATCCTTTTAAATTCAACCCTTCCTATAATTGCGCATTATTTCTATGGAAATTCTTAGGGCTGGGTTTAATTTAGGTTTTAAGCGTTTGGCTATGCAAATTACAAGGAAATAAGGCGCTATGATAAAAATGCAATTATTGTTGATTGTAAAATGATACCATGATCTTGGGGTGCTATAAAGTCTATGAATTTATTTCAATTTATTATTTTCATTACATCAAACAAGATTGTAACCTTTTAATTTTCTATCTTATATGAGTAGGTTTATGGACAAAAATACTACAAATCGTTTTGTCCTTAGAGTAATGACGCGCAGGCTATTGAGAGGCCCTTTCACCGTTTCCCATAGAGCGGGAGCGTTGCAAATTTTTGGTTAGCGACAACTTCACTCTGCTGGCGGCCATTATTATTTGTTTGACAACAGACGCGTAAAGGTCACTTTCGTCGCTTTGCTAGTAAATAACGTGGATACTTCCTGATTTTAATCATCAAAAACGGCAATGGTGAATTGCAGTATGCTTGGTTGTAGCAGTAAGAGTGTCAAAGGTGTTAAAGGAGTCACATTTCACAGGTAATTGATTTCGATAAATAATTATTTTGATTTACATTGATTTTGGCATTTATTGTTTTAACATGGGTATTATTTGTATTAAAACTTTCCTTTTATCAACATATTTACATTATTTACCAGTTTTTTTTATTAATTTAGGTGATCAATTTGTAAATTAAAGTATGTTTACTGTTGATAGTGACAGTTGATTACTGTCGATATGCCAAGGCCGCATTAGGCATTTGTAAAACATTGGCATTTGTTTTGCTGCAAACTATAGCCAACTTCGTGTTTGACAATCATAGAATGGTTTTTGACCGTTAGGGCGCCTCTATAGCCTGCGCGTCATTACTTTAAGGTTTTGTCAATGTTGATTGTTTAGTAGATAACTAGTAGGTATGTACTTATTAATAACGACAGAGTATTTTGTAACGATCGAAACAACCGATTTAGCGGACGTAGTTTGAAAAAATTACGTCGGTATGTAGGTATTTTCAAAATTAAGCATTTAATCATTTTAATAATTTTCTAAGAATAATTAATTCCTATATATGTACTTTTGACAACAAAAAAACACCAAAATGCAACAATACTTTAAAAACGGTTTAGAGAAGTGAGGAATTAGTAAAATTATCAGATGTCTTAATAACGCATAAATATTCGGGAATTTAAAAAAATTACAAATTACGAAGAGGATATTTTACTTTAATTTTTAATAAATAGATGCATAATAAATATCGGCGCAGTATTCTGTAGCCGGAAAAGCGTATAATGAGTGTGCGCCAGTACCCAGTATTATACACTTAATTAAAACAGTAAACTCATCAGAGTATAAGATGTTATTATTAAAGTTTTTTAATTAAATGACAAAAGGAATGTTGCCGCATTACAGCGAGCAGGAAGGCTGAGCTATGGAGTTACTGATCATCTTAGATGCAGCTTTTGTTAAGAAAACTTTAATCTATCGGGATAATGGTGCATTAATTAAATTAGTTTTGTAGAACTGCAATTTTCCGCTGCGGATAAGGTACCTGTTTAATTAAAATGGGAAAGTATTTTGATTGTGTTCCAGAGTTTCGTAAGTAACTTAGCAATAAAAATATGAAAAAATGTTTTTGAGTAGTATAAAAAACGAAAAAAAATTGAAAAATATAGTTAACTTTGTAAAAAATGAAACCCATCTTCTTTAATATGGTTCATTTAATAATTGAGATGTATTTTACGAACTTAGCAATGTGGTTGAAAGTTCGAATTCCAGATTTGTTCCAATATTTTTAGCACTAAATATTTTTTGTAATTCTGTATTGACTATTTTTACAACTTCAAGGGATCATAATCTTATTCATGGTACTACCTGCAAAATATAAAACAGATAGATACAGAAAAATCTAATCGTTCATGTTTTTTGCAGCTGCATGACGAATTGCAATCTAACTTTTTTAGCTTCAATCAGTTAATTTAATGATAGTTAAAATGTTGAATAATCTAGGTGGAGACTTGAGATTCTATTCGAGTCTGCGCTTTGTAGCTGCAAGACGAGTTGGAAGCCGCTTCTCCCCTAATAACCAAAATAATTTTTTTTAAATGGGTTTGTTAACTTGAGATTTTTATTCGTAAATTTATTGAGTTTAGAATGAATAATGAAATATTATTTATCTTCAATGTGGGTACAGCTCCTGTGAGGCGATTTCTTTCTAGATACATAATCCAGTGATTAATATAGACAACGGAGTTCTGGTACCAACCCTTATGTATGGTAGTGAAGCGTGGTGTTGGAAAAAGAAGGATGAAAGTAGACTAAATGCTGTTGAAATGCGATCTCTCAGGCGAATGTGTGGTAAGACTATGTATTATAGGTGTACAAATGTCGAAATTAGAGCAGAGTGCAAGGCTGAGATAAGCATTATCGTCAAAATTAAGAAAGGGCTTTTACGATGGTTTGGTCATGTGGAGCGAATGCGTGATGAAAGAACGGCCAAAAGAAGTTTAAATGCAAGTGTGCCGGGATGTAGAAGCCGAGGAAGGCCGAAAAAGACATGGCATAACCAAGTACGACCAGTACTTGAAAGTGGATATGTGAAAAGTCGGAATAATCGGCGTATGTGCATGAGAAGATATATGAATGTATAGGAGTATGTCAGAATAGAGTGGTATGGCGTTCTATCCTCTCTGCGGAATGGAAATGCGTGATGGTTAGTTAGTTAGTTAATATAATAATATTTTTCCGATTATTTCTTTATAAATTACGGGATTCTTTAGATTTTATTTAATGTAAGTAGTTAGAAACAAAGACAACAATTTGTCATGATCACAACAGGGTAAATCTTTGTCCAACAGGCCACGGTGGTATTTCATTACCAAGTCGCTGAAAGTCGCGAAATAACAACGTACCACCTCGCGGTATCTATACACCACCTACCTACATAATTCAGCTTGTGTGATATAATGTCTGTCAGTGGGTAATAGGATTCCCCTCCCCCGCCGGTCGGAGGCGCCCCCCGCCACCGCCCCCTCCCCCACCGACCATAACTAATTATCGTCCGATGGTATCTGCTAATTGGAAGAGCATTTCTCATTTATGGATCCCCCACCTTCTATGGAACGAGTCTGGGACACAGGGAGATATGAAAATAAATTATCTTTAAAAAACACATATTATTGTTGCGCGGGTAAAATTTAAAAACAATGAACGAACATAATATAACATATTGTGCAAAATAACAAAATGAGTTCTGACTGAATTTTTTTGATGATAAAATATGGATATTTAGATTGGAAAATCGTAGATTATACTGCATAACCGCTAAACTAATAATAATTGAAATACCGTAATAAAAATTTTGAAGATGAGGTATTATTTTTTCTTTCCCGGTTGCATCGGATGATGTACGAGTAGCTTGGCCCTTATTGAACAAAACATCTTCGATTAGACATATGTATAGGTATCAATTAGAAGGTAGTTTGTTGTCGGGCGAAACCGTATTTTGAAAAATATCTCTTGAACTTACGCGGTTTTACAAATAATGTTAGTTAAGCGGATTTGTAGTATCACCGACGATACGATCCATACAGTTTAATGCCATTTTTAATAGATAAAAAAAAATACGGAAAACGCAAAAGAGTTAAGGGTATAATTCATACTGACTGCGAATGCTAAAAAATTAACAGTGAGGAGAGAGGATAGAACGCCACAATAGCATCCTGGCACACTTTGTATTTTGAATTGCTTTTTTAGGACCCTCAACGTACCATTGTTTCATTTTTATTACGCACGCAGATTATTACGAATTTTCACATAACTTCTTTCAAGTATTTGTTATACTTGATAATGCCATCTTTTTCGGCCCTCCTCGATTTCAATTTTCAATTTTGTCCAAAGCGTGTTAACTTCCTGGCACCCCTGTAGACCCACCCGGGCCGCTAGGATGGCAGGTTATAACAAGGTATTAAGAAGCTCCACCACTGCCCCCGTTCCCCATCCCCTCACCGTGTCCTGCCGCCTTCCCGCTCCCGCTCCACACACCACCAAACCCCTCCCAGAATCCTGCGGCGCGGCAGATATGGGCCTGCCCAAATCAAACAATCGTGTATATATTATATTTTACTAGTTATAACGTAACCTATTAAAATAAATCGAATTCATTTTTAAAAAGGATGGCATTTTTAAAAAAGATCATGATCTTGGTATGATCCAATAGTCGTAGTTCACATAAATTAATTATTTTGTTTTTCTAATTATTGTCTTTTTGTCTTTTAAATTATTTTGTCTTTCTCTTATTCATATCAAACATGTACCTACCAGTATCAGAACAGATTCACTGCAACCAATGCATTCTGCCCGTCCTTACTTATGGCGCAGAAACAATGACTCTGACCAAGCAACCCTCCCATAAGTTGCAAGTTGCACAGAGGAGCATGGAGAGGATTATGCTTGGAATAACATTAAGAGACCGAAAAAGGAACGATTGGATCCGACGCCAGACAAAGGTCTGCGACGTGGTGCAGCAAATTGCTTGGTTAAAGTGGAAATGGGCCGGTCACATAGCCAGAATGACGGACGACAGATGGACGAAACGCGTTCTGGTGTGGAGACCGAGGAACCAGAGGCCTCAAGGACGTCCACCGATAAGATGGGTGGACGACATCAGGAAGTCTGCTGGAAGACAGTGGATGGGGATGGCGCAGGATCGGGAGGAGTGGAGACGGCAGGGGGAGGCCTATGTCCAGCAGTGGACCTCAACGGGCTGAGATGATGACTGAAAAATAAACTATGAAACTATACATATATGAGAAATTACCGATGCAATTATTAATATAAGTAAATATAAAAATACAAGTAAGAGTATTTTGTAGGTGTAATTATTTGGTGTAGTGGATAACGTGTTGGATTACTATCACATAAAAATATTTCATGTGATACCTACGACTGGCGCTAATGAGAAAGACTGCCTTCATGTAATAACTGATCAAGAATAATTGTACTTGGTGTACTAATGCAGTGTACTATGCACCATTGGGGGCGGACAAGGGAAAGTAGTAGTAGTAAGAAACAAATAAAAATCCATAAATTCCGTGAATCCGTGAATCACATGTAGGATGTATCGTACGTAGGTACGAACTAGTAGGTCGTCATGTTAGTATGTAGAATTAATTATGCATTGTCTAGAACAGCAGTGTCGGCTCGCCACAAGTAAAGTGCGTTCCTCATCATGTTACCACTAACGTTCCTAACGAAGCCCTAACAAGCTTACGTTAGCGAGTCGTTAGTCGTTAGACCCAGGACGGACGTCGTTAACGAGGCCGTTTCCGCAACGGCCGCCGTTAACAGAGACGCCGACCGACGCCGCCGATCGACGATCAACGGCGATTATTTAAACCCTAACGAGAAATACAAACCCGTTGTTAACTTCGTTAACCTACAAGAAATTTAAAGATACAAAAAGACAAACATCCTTATGGCTGCTTTCGTTAATTTATTTGTGATGTTTACTAAGTTTTTCTCAATACAATTGTAGTCCTCGATTTTAACAATTGAATTTTTTTTAGAACTACGAAAAACACTACACATAAGGTTAAAGTATGTACTAATCCCTGTACAACCCAAATACAAGTGTATTTTTCTTTGGATAGGTCGATTATGTATCGATTAGGAATGTCCTAATGCGTTACCGAATCGATTTCTCATTAAAATCGACTTTATTTATGAAGAAGTTTTAATCAATTTAACACATTTATATTTTATTTTTGCTCAACATTTTGTAGTTTAAAAACATACCCAGACGTTTAAAGCAGAGTTTATATTACGAAAGCGCTGTCGTAAAACTTTTTTTTTAACAGTCTTTATTCTTTACAAAAGAAACTTTAAATACAGTCCCGATAAACTCCTTAATTGGAGTTTGTCATCGGGTGCAAGAGCTACAGAAAACCCAAATACGCATAGGACTATTTTATTGTAGTAATGTAAATTGAGAAATTCTGTGTCGCGACAAACAAAGAAAAAAAAACAAATAGGTTTTAATTTAAATCACATTTTATATCTTTTCACGTAAAAAATCAACTTGAATAATCCTCGTTGCATAAGTAGGTTAATAAACATCGATATCCATAAATATCGGAGCTAAAGAACATGTCGCTTCACTATCGTAAAGAAAAAACATGAAGTATTGCATTTTCGGTCTATGGTTGGCTGTCAATAATTACGGAACTTTATAGGCGCCCATGTGTCAAAAGTAAAATAAACGCTTGGAAATACTATAATCGGTATATATATATATTGATAATATGTATTTTAAAAAAATAAAATGTTAATTTAAGTTGCTCAGCCCTTTCGGACGCTGAATAACAAAATGAACGACTTTTTTTACAGTGTGATAAAAATATTACACTGTAAAAAAACTTAGTGATAGTTGGAAATCATACTGCTTACAAATATTATTTCAACCTTATTCTTACTTAATAATTGTCAATATTTGACTTGAGTCATTTGGAAAATTCACTCTTCAAATTTATCAGTCTATCACAGACACAGTAACCAAAAATAAATTGGTGTTAAGTACATTTTAAAATGTCATTAAGAAATAAATTAAATACGATACCACTCTTTTAATAAAAAAGTGCTAAAACCTAATTGCCCTTAGAGAATCTGCTTTTCTGATATAATTGTTTATCACAAGATACTGAAAATAAACATGAAATATTTTTGTAGAGTAGATACTCAAATAATTGAAATATGCTAAGAAAAATAGCTTTTCTTAGAAAGCTTAACGTGAAAGCCTTTCTTGTAAAATAAACCAAAGTAATATTTTTATAATAATGTATTATAATAGTAGTAACGAGAATAACAGGAATATTGTAAGGAGAGGGGAGGGGTAGGTATTTAAGGTTGTAGAGGATATATAATAATTTTCTTTTGAGATTGGATGTGTGTAAGCGGAAGAGAAATTGGTCGTAGCAGATTAGTGTCAGAGTCTGTGGAACCTGTGAAATTATTATTGTTACATGTTGCCCCAGAACTCGTCTCAAACGCTTTAAATCAGGAAACATAAACCATAGGTTTTAGATTTAAAATAAACACAAATTTGACTTAAATTTGGCTTGGAAATTAAAACACGTAAACTCATGTAAATTGTTTTATCAATAATTTTCCACAAACCAAATTATTGTATTATTATAGTGGATTGGAGAATTAGAAAAGTTTTCAGATATAACATTTACGTTTAGTACAATTTGTTTCCTGCTTTTTGACAGCTATCTCCAATTAGGAAGGCCGAGAAAGACATGGCATGATTGAGTACAACGAGTGTTAGAAAGTGATCATATGAAGACCAAGTCGGAATAATCAGCGTGCATGCATGAAAAAATGTATGAATGTGGAGGAAGCAAGAGAGGTATGCTAGGACGGAGTGGTGTGGCGTTCTATCTATGTGGCGTGACAATTAGTTAGTTAGGCCAGAAATGGGAATTTATTTATATTTTTAATGTTGTACACACAGTGTAGGTACAATGAATTAAGATTAACATTTCAAGGCACTATATACAACATAACACCAATATTTGATAATATCAAGCGAGCTCAAATGTTGAATTTTTAAAATAAAAAATGCTTCCTTTCTATGAAGCAAAATGCAATCTGATTAACATTTTTCAAGTATTGTGGCCACTTGTCGTCACCTCATCATTCAAATATAATATAAAATAAAGCATTTGGATTATGGACTCCACAAACTGCCTTTTGGCCAAACAATCGATCACGAGCTCCTGGGCGGATGTGATAATGTTAAAAATTAATTTAGAGAGTCCAAAATATTATTATTATCGGTTGGTTCTAAATCAACAGCCAAATCTTATAAATCTATTTTACAAATCGCAATATTCAATATATTTTTTAAGAAGTTGATATTTCAATAATCTTAATTTTATTAAGTAATTTTTTAAGATAAAACAAAACATTACCACCTCCACCAGTTTACGCCACTGTTAGGGGATGAGTATAAAGGGGAGACATTGAGATTCTACGCGCACTTTACCTCAGCGCTAAAAGGTTGTATCAGTTACACTTTTCACTTTACTTTTCAAAGCTAGTGGACAGATTCCTTCTGAATTATTAGTATAAAAATTGATATTCACCTATTTAATTTTTCTACAAGGGTCAGTTCTATGATTTTCTTGTTATCACAAAACCTACACTGTTGATTTAGTTGGAAATATTCAGATAATTTACGTTTTTATAATACAATGTTGCAAAGGTAATGTGAAATTTTAGATCTGGTCGAAATCCTTAAAGTAAAATAATTGAAACAGCTTTTCAATCCTCAATTTAAACATTTTTATTTGTTGGTATATTGAACAATAATTGCACATAGATTACGGATATAATAAAGTATAAATCTCAGGAGGTTTTAATACGTTTATTGAAAAGCATATAAAAGATTTAAAATTGATAGTGCTGTGTAAATATTTTGATACTGTAAAATTATTATTACAGTTTAAACAATAATATGTTTTTTATTGTGATCGCTTACAGTGCTGTAGAGTGGAAGATAGTAACTATTCGATAATATGATGTATAAAAATCATATTTTAAAAACTTGTCAAAATATACCTTCTGCACTTGGTGTACCAATGACTACATTTATGCCCTATGCATAATTGGGTGCGGATAAGGGAAAATAGAGAAGTATATGTCTAATATTGTATTTTAGTTTTTTTTATAGGAGTAACACTTTTGAGAAAGCCTTGCCATGTCCAACATTGTTCTAATCTTCTACTGCTTTTGAAATTAATTGGTTAACTAATGAACTTAATTGGTTTATTTTTTACGTTATTTCTGTATTATTTCATATTGTTTTGTGAACATTTATTACGCTAAATTGACAAACATTTAAAATTGACAAACTGTTAACAATATCGGAAAGGAGATGACTGTCATAAAGGGAAGGGATGTAAGTAGAAGGAGGCTTTTAGGAGTACAAAAGCAAAAAGGGATCGTTTAATGCTTTTTCCATTTCCTGTCCTCTGTAATTCTGCAGTATGTATCTACTTTCAGCGTACTCTTCTCAAAAGGGGGGTTGGGCAAAGGGAACACTATCTGTCCAGACGAATAATGCTACTCTTTTTGTGGGCATTAAACATGGATTACATTTTTTAAATCTTAAGATAAAACGATTTCGTTTGTGATTTATTTTTTTATCGTCTTGACTTGAGTTGGCTTTCAAATAGTCTGAAATAACTGTGCCTGAAAGCAGGAAACTAATTGTGCTGGAGTGGGATTCGAACCTAGAGATTCTAATCCGGATTTCACTTATCTACCACTAGACTACGACCCAGTTCAAAAATTAATTTATGAACCTACTTTATTTATTATTAAAATCACACCGTTTATTCAAATGTTTATCCTGATATGTGCCACAATTAAGACAGATTTTATGAAAAAAAAAGTGCAGAGTTGTGAGTTTTATGTGTAAAAAATATGACTAAGACTGAGGATAAACCTGGTCACGATATCTGATTTCGGTTTTGATACAGAAGTTTGGATTTTTTTCGTAAATGGTTCAGAAAATTTTTTATGTGTTGTATTAAAAAGTATAACATAAGTGGTTAGAGTAATTTTTCTTAATTTTTTTCTAGATTTACATTTTCATTCCTCATCGTTCAAAATAATAACAGCTTTTTTACACATAATAAAGGTATTTTTATGGATGTTGGCGGCCATTTTACTAAAGCGCATTACACGAATTTCGCATTCTTCTGAAGGATATGCCGGATGCACAAAAGTTCTACAAATATTAAGTGCTCTTAAGCAACAAAGAAGTTGGAAGTATACTTTCTTTTATATTTCTCCGTGTTGTCATGCACTCTGCATAGTATATGGAAGTTTTACGTTTTCTTTGATTCATTGTCATAAGTTTAGTGAAACTGCAATAATTTATTCAGTCTTAAGACATGTAAGTTAGAAATGGTTTCTGAAAAGAAGTATTTACGTAATTCATATTTCTAGTGTGGTATATTGTGATTTTTTTGACGTTATTTGATGTACAAAGTTCGGAAATAAATATACACATAGTACTTGACTAGATCTACAATTTATTGGTCAGTTAATATGGAAGTCAGTAACAAATTATGTATTATATTATTTATTGAGTTGGCATTAACGTTTTGGAATAACATGATTAAATTAATTAAATAAAACACTTTGTTATTTAGACCACTTGAATTTATTTAAGCACTACTATAGTTTCGGAAAACAGGTGTAGTAATAAACTAAATATAAATATACAGAAAAAGGATACAAGTATGGGTGGGCGGAGCTAATTAAGGGGTGGTGGGGGAAGGGACATGTAACGGGAATATTGAGAGTAATGGTGAGGTATTTTTGAATGTAATATTATTGATCAATGTTTTTTCCGAATTTAAGTTCTTTTGAATTTCTAGGTTTTCCAAATTATTCATTATTTGGCCTTTATTTGTGATGGGATGAAGCAATTTGATGAAGTAGTGCTTAAATAGAAGAAGCAAAGCCAGTGTGCCAGAAAAGAGTTGTGTGGTGTTCTATCGTCCATGCTTATTCCTTTGGAAAATTGGCGCGATGTTAAGTTAATTTGTTAGGTACTTTTGTAATTTAACGAAGTCTGTAATATTTTTATCTGTTTTAAAAATATTAGATGACCGCCAAAATTTTTAATTGCCTGTCCCCGCACGCCGGTGGGGCGCGGGGCGGTGGCAAGCGGGTGGTGGGCTGGGAAGTATGGAGGGGTGAGTGTCTTAGGGCTGAGTAAATTGGGTAGGTTAGGGGATTTGGGGGTAGGAAATTGCAATATAGACCAAATTGTATTTTGTACAAAAAATGAGTCAGATAATGCAGCGGCGCTTTTGTCGAAATTGGGTTTCGGAGAACGAAAAAATTATACGGGGTTGTAAAATATATTTTAATTAGAATTTTTTTTTTTTTGTTGTATCTTTATTTACAAGGGATATAATAAATGAATTGGTCAGAAGAAAAATGTATGGTAATAAAATAAGAAGCGTTTTCTCAAACAGATAAAAACACCTTTTAGGCAGAAACACTTTGATTTTGTAGTCAATCAAATAGGAGAAAAAACTGAACTGATTATTCATTAATTCATTATTCCATATCCGCTCCCTATGTGGAGCATATGGAATTCACAAACTGCCTCCAGGCCAAGCGATCGGCCGCCAGCTCCCGCGAATCCTCCCAAGTCAAGTCCACGTCCCGCAGCTCTGACGCAAACTGCTGACGAATTGTCAACAGTGGACGACCGGGACGCCGAGAACCGAGCCGAGAACTGAACTGATCAAACCATAAACTATGGAATTATTTTGTTAGATACTACGAATTTTTAAAATTTGATTTGAATGTAGAATTGCTTTGAGAAACCCCTTTTCAATTATTGGGTAAATTAAGTATGCATGTAGTAATGCATGCAATGCAAAATTAGGTGCGGATAAGGGAAAGTAGCAGCAGTAGAAGTTGTA
Organism: Micrasema minimum; assembly: GCA_022494985.1. Lineage (NCBI taxonomy): Eukaryota > Metazoa > Arthropoda > Insecta > Trichoptera > Brachycentridae > Micrasema > Micrasema minimum. The sequence continues at coordinate 21,152 of JAGVSP010000173.1, read as the reverse complement.
ATATTTATCCACAGGTCAGCCCAATTACAGAGGGAAACAACGTCACAAACACACAGGCTTGAGAAAAATCTATTTATTTTTTTGTTTTCTCACCGGGAATCGAACCCCGAACCTCCGTATCGTGAGTCCATCGTCTTGGCTACCACGCTACGGAGGCCGCTTCAATACTTTATACTCAAGTCAAAGGATAAAACAAATACCTCGGAGTATGAAAACATATCCACAATGCAGTAACTTATCAAGCCCAAAATGCAAATAATGTTCTAATTTTTATACATATTTATTTCCGCTACGAATTTTTTAAAAAACTGAATGTATACATACACATACTAACACTTCTACTTTCCCTTATCCGCACCCAATGGTGCATAGGGCACTGCATTGGTACCTACATCAAGTGCAGTGTCTCTTAATCATTTTATTACATGAAGGTAGGATGACCAGTCTTACCCTTCAGTACCAGTCCAAGGTATGAAATATTAATTGTATGAAATATTAATTACACATGAAATATTAATATGAAAATCACGTGTAAATAATTCTTTCATGTTGATCCCCTACGGAAATCGAACCCGCGACCTCATGCACGGTCGCCAAATGCACTACCACTATTCTACGAGGCGTACATACACATATATTGAAAAGAAAAGCTATCATTCAATTTTTATGAAAAATTTTCCCAAAGGGTTAGGTATACACAGTACAAATATTGTATGCAATTTCGCCTTGAATTCTGTTGCTATTTTTTAACCAGAGTTCTAAGCCAATTAAAAATCTTGTTGGTGGTTGTTTCCCGTTTTTAATTACAATTGTGTATGAGCCACTTTATCCCTAGACCCCTAACGCCCCACTTACCCCACGTTCCCCTAAACAACAATACGGCCGCGCAGCTCAAGTATCCGATTATATAACACGCAAAATTTCAATTACAACTTGTAATTAGTTTTTGGAGAGTTTTTCTTTCAAGATACATCTATTTAGGGGAAGTTGGGGTAGGAAGACTCAGGGGCTAACTGCACCGCTCTCGTTTCACACTCTCCTTTCTCGTGGGATCCGTACTTGCCTCTCGTTCTGCCATCCACACTTAAAAATACAGTCTCATTAATGTACATCTTGTAATCAAAGTCTTTCTACGGAGCATTGTTGCCAGCTGGATTTACCGACTAGAAAATTAGAAAATGGAATACGAAGATTTGCGTCTTAGGAAAATTTGTAATGGTTTGTTTCTCTATAATATATGGAATGTACCGCGTTCTTATCGCTGCTGTGTAATTTATTGAGAAAGTTATAAAATTATTATTTAACAGGACCAATTTTGTATAAACAACAATCTCAAAAAAAAGTACTAGATGTGTTTCAAAAATACTTATTCTACTACTTATGCGAATTGCGAATATTTAAAAATGAATTTTAAAGTTGGTTTCACTAAAAGCTACAAAAAATGTTGTTTGGTAACAAATGTAGGTTACTAATACATAACTAACTAACTAACTAACCATCCCGCCATTTCCCCGTAGGGGTAGGCAGAGAAGATAGAACGCCATACCACTCTGTCCTGACATACTTCCTTTGCTTCCTCTACATTCATACATCTTCTCATGCACAATTTTCAAGTACTTGTCGCACTTGGTCATGCCATGTTTTTTTCGGCCTTCCTCGGCTTCTACATCCAGGCACACTTGCATTTAAACTTCTTTTAGCCGTTCTTTCATCACTCATTCGCTCCACATGACCAAACCACCGTAAAAGCCCTTTCTTAATTTTGTCGATAATGCTTATCCCAGCCTTGCACTCTGCTTTAATTTCGACATTTGTACACCTATCATACATAGTCTTACCACACATTCGCCTGAGAGATCGCATTACAACAGCATTTAGTATACTTTCATCCTTCTTTTTCCAACACCACGCTTCACTACCATACATAAGGGTTAATACATTATAAAATCAAATAAAATATATTGGAAGATGTATTAGTAAAGTAGATTAAAGTGATTATAAAGTCTACCTTATTAAATAATAAAGTAATTTCTAATTTAGTCTCAACCCAAATTTATTATTTTAATCAAGCAACATTGCTAATTCTAAATGTCTACGAAATGCTATACCTATTAAAAACGAGTTTTTAATTAAAAATTGTACTCAAGTAAATTATAGTAAAATTTTGCTATTCCCTCGGGCGAAATGGAAACGAAGAGATTTGTGTTATAACACTTTTAATTAATTAAAAACGAAAATTAATTTCGTTTTCATTACCAGAAATGAAGTCGATTATTGAAGGTTTGGAAATATAAATAAATTAATGGAACACTTTCAGTTCCTGAAATTCCAGAAACACTTAATAATTTCTGAAAAGTTTTTGGACATATCAAAGGCTTTTAAGGAGCTTAATTCTTGACAGGCTAATTACAGCGCGGCCCTCGTAATTAAGCGTTTATAATGAGGTTTCTAGATTCGATCGGACCAGTCTATTGTTAGTTCCAGCTAGAGCTTTTGCGAGCTTTCAAGAAACTTCATTTAATGGGATTTGTTTTGATCGTTATCGAAGCTCTTTCGTTTCAACTTCAAACTGGGCAGAGTTCAATACTGATTGCATTCTGTACAGTACTGAGCATATAACATATTACATGTATTATATACAACAAACATACACTCAACAGGATTATGTAAGTACCTACCTAATTTTTCATACATAGTTTTATCGTGCATTATGTAGATATATCCATACATTTCTGTGTAAGAGGCTTCTACCTCATTTATATTTAATTGAAAAATAAAATATCTAGTTGCCAATGAGATTACACCTTGTTGGTGGAATACTTACATACGTATATGGATTTTTAAAATATAAAATATATAGAGAAGCATTTGAATTATGATTAAATAAAACTATTTCAAAACTACTTCATTTTGTCTGTATTTTTTTGTAAATTTAGTGTCTTTCACTAGTCGATAGGAGAACTTTACTCCCGAAACCAGGTTGTGTAGGTAAATTCTATTTCTATAGAATAAACCAATAGTATCACATAACATCGTTTTATTTAATTATAATTCATTATGAAGTGTTACAAAGTAAATGCCGAATCAATCAACAAATCATTTGAATTCTTATGACAAACTCAACTATTTCAAGTTTTTAAATACAGATGATGTTTTCTGTGTTATTATGCCTTGTTTGTGCACATAAACTCTAAACGAACTTTGCTTTCAAATACCTCTGCCAGAAAACAGGAAACCATTGAAAAATGATATTTAACTACTTTAGAATATAATTATTTTTGAACCAGTTCATAAAATTTAATCAAATCAGCTTTACTGCAGCAATACATCATCCTGTATAATGAAGCTTTACGTAAAGGTATTTTTTATCATTACCTATAACTCACCGTTTCATCACCAATCCTCGTTTTTATCATAATAACTCACATCTAAAAGAAAAAGGATTAAACTGCACCAATCGCTTCCATTCCTTCCGGTCTTGGGCTGCGATATTGAAGCATTTAGAGAGAATCTTTTCGAATTCAACTTATTATGTTTGAACCATTTTGCAAGTCTTTTGGTATCTAACCTCTAATACAATCCCCGACAGTAAAATTATTGATATTCATGATACATATTTCAATTCATATTTATAAAACAGATCATCTACCTTGATTTTACCCTTTTGTGTACTGTCCATTATTGTGGACTGTCAATATCTATGAATATGTAAACAAAAATAATGGATATTTATTACGATTAAATAAAATATTCAATTTTATACTTGCATTGTTTGTGTTGTAAAATAGCTTCAACTGTTTTTGAATACCGTTTCAGTGTAATGCATTAGCCAAAACAGATTTACCCCACTTAGTCCATTCCGTATGAAAATGTACTCTCCTTTCAGTGAAGCTTTCAGCAAACTTGTCTTTCAAACAGTAATAATGCTTTCAATGAGTCGACGCTGGCGCTGTTGTCAAATTCAATTCATTTGCTTGGGTAGAAATACATTTTTTTGGAAAGGTTTTTGTGGTTTTAATTATCAGTTTTTAAAAGTAATTTAGCGTCACATGTGGCCGTGTGGTCTAACTTATACATTGCTTTATTAGTACATTTAATTTGGGAATTATATTTATAGTATAATATGCACGCAAAAATTAGGAAAAATGTAATTTATTGCATGTCAAAATAACTAACTTAGTAACCACCACCTTATTTCCAGAAAGGGAAGGCAGATAGGATAGAACTCCACACCACTCTGTCCTGGCTCCCATCTTTTAATCCTCCACTTTCATACATATGCACGCACGTCAATTATTCCGAATTACTAGTATTTGTTGTATTTGATAATTCCAAGTCTTTCGCAGCCTTCTACGACTCTATATCCAGACACACTCGCATCATAAATCCTTTTAGCGTTTATTTCATCATTCATTCGCTCCACATGACCAAACCATCGTAAATGATCAATTTTGTCGATAGTGCTTATATGCATCTCAGCCTTGCATTCTGCTCTAATTTCGACATTAGTTCACCCATCATACATAGTTTTAACACACATTTGCCCGAGAGATCGCATTTCAACAGTAAATTAAATCTGCTTTCATCGTATTTTATGAACGTCATTTCAATGTAGTTAAATACCCACACAACAGTTCACGATTATTGTTGGACTTTTTAATTCTAATTTGTTAGATATGTATGTACAGAGAGGTTACATTTGAAAAAGTAAAAATACAAGTTGGTTTAAAATATTAAAATAAAATTGAACACCATCGATGTTATTATTTTAACCATTTTAACAATAGGCCAGAAGGCTTTGACAATTACACATGTGAAAATCATTACAAAACGACCAGGTTTGAGGAAAAACATTTTTTTTAAAAAAATCAACCAATGAGTGGTGTAAATTCAGTGAATTCTGAGTAAAACATCAAGAAATGTTATCTGATAATATTATGTGAATCATAATATAATATGTTTTGGAGTGAGTGGGTAGTATCACTTATTTAAGTGTTTACAGAGCTTACGACTTGTTTAAAACGATTATTTGAAGTATTTTATTATCCAATTCAAAAACCATTTAACGTTGTACGTTTCCTTTCTTTTTAAAAAAAGCCTCAAAAGAGTTGATAAATAATTGGCGTGCTCTAATGAAGTTAGCTTTCGATGCAAATTTAGCTTTTCTGTAAGCCTTCATTATACTTTGACAAGACAAAAATCCATTAATGCAGCTAACAGAGTAATCAATTATTCGTCCGAGGGGATTATTACCCCCCTCCACACTAGGCCTTGGTGGTGTGGCTGATCGGGTGGGGCGGTGGAGGGCGGGTGAGGGGTTAGAGCTAAAAGCATTCGCTAAGTGCCGAGTATTTGTCATTAATCCTTTAATTGATGAGAGCTGGCGAACAGAGATGGCGCTGGCAGTCACTGGATCGTATGGTGACCATAAATTCATGGAAATATGGTATACAGACAATCAAAAGAGTAGCAAGTTAAGGCTGGTATAAAGCTCAGTGGTAATTAAAGTACAAATAAAAATATCACGAAACAAGTTTTATTTACACGTATAAGAAACACCTTTTTTGAAAATAAAAAAGCACATAATGTAAATAGGTAGGTATCTTAAAACAGTATTTGAGATTTTCATAGATCCATAATCCATCATGCGTACATTATATTATGCTCATTATCATACCATATCCGCTCCATATGTGGAGCATATGGAATCCACAAACTGCCTCCAGGCCAGGCGATCGGCCGCCAGTTCCCGTGCATCCTCCCAAGTCAAGTCCACGTCCCGCAGCTCTGACGCAAACTGCCGAAGAATTGTCTGTGGACGACCAGGACGCCGAGAACCTGATGCCTTGTAAAATAGGCGTACATGACAGAAAACGGCAGAGTTCACAAAGGACTGGGAGTGCGGCTTGGAGTAGCGGGTGCCGCATTCAACAGTATGAAAGCTGTCTGGAGATCGGATGTTTACTCGGTTAAAACAAAATGCCGCCTTTATAACTCTTGCATCACACCTGTTTTCCTCTATGGCTGCGAGCGTGGCGAACCTAACCAGGGCCCAAGATAGCAGACTTCTGTGTTTTGAGAATAAGTGTCTTAGAAGAATTTTAGGTGTGCGGTGGTTTGACTTTGTAAGGAACACAGAGGTGAGGCAACCCTTGGTATCTACTGTCATCCGGCGAAGGCGTTTCGGCTGGCTAGGCCATATACTACGTATGCCTCCCGAGAGAATTTATTATGCTAGCAAGTTCTATACAAACCGGATAAGGAATACTTGACCAGATATTTAAAAAAATCAAATAAGGCATACGTATTTCATATAACACAATATTATTGGTTGGGTGGATGTAAAAGGCATAATAATAATAGTAAATAAAATATTTATTGAGTTTTATTTACAATTTTTGTGCTAAATGGCAGGTTATTTGTTTCGAGATAATTTCTTCCAAACAACCAATTTATAAATATCTTTATTTTAAAAAATAAGAATATTGTTAAACGCGTGGTTACCTCACATGGATATTTGAGTAGTCTGTAGAAGTAGCAGAGCATTGCTACTCTTCAGGCGATATTCCGATCTGTTAGAAACAACACAAAGAAAACAATTTTCGAAATTCATATTAAAATTTAAAATACCCAAATAATTGAAATAATAATTCATGTAGATGTTCTATCAAACTGATATTGTGTTTAAATAAATGTGAGTTTAACTCATTTCTTAACATTTCTATTTGTGGAGCTTAGCATTAATTTATTGATTGAAAGCACATTTACTGAAATATCACAGATTTATTGTAATGTCACCTATAGAGCTATATTTTGTTACTTTACGTTTAAAATTTTCTAGTAAGAGTTAGGTACTTGTAATTAATATATCCCTGGTCACATTTTTTGAAACGCAAGCGTTATAAAGAACATTAAAAACTTTATTTATTTCATCTTACGAGACGCCCCTGTGCCGAGATGTTGCGGGGTGTTGGTGTGATGGGGTGGGGGGAGGGGGGGGGGGGCAGAAAGGGAGGAGGGTGGACCGTAACACAACATTTTTCGTTAATTAAAAGTAAACAAAAGGTAAGCTCGGGTTCATAAACAAATTTTACACGATCCCACCTGACAGCTAAGTATGGGAGAGTCTTTGTAGTGCGAAACTAAGAAAGGATGTACTGGAACTGGACGAATTTCTCAATACATAATACGAAATATATACATTTAACCAATCTAATGTTAGAATCTCGTGTTTTGTTGATCTTGGCGTCAGTAACTCTTCCTTACTATTGACAAATTTAGGTTATTTGTATAAAATAATAAATTACGTTAAAAACCATTGTTAGGGACCAAATTGATATTTTATTATTCTACTACTACTTTCCCTTACCGGACCCTATGGTGCATAGGGCACTGCGTTGGGTCACCAAGTGCAGTGATTCTTGATCATTTTATTACTTGAAGGTAGGATGATTAGTCTTATGCTTCTGTACCAGTCCAAGGTATCACACATGAAATATTAATATGAAAATCACATGTCAATATATATTTCATGTTGACCCCCTACGGGAATCGAACCCGCGACCACATGCGCGGTGCTACCACTATGCCACGAGGCGGATTTTATTATTCATGGAATGAAATTCTTGTACAAAAATGTACAAAATTTTTAAAATGAACTGTTCAAATGAAATGGTTGTCAAAGTTTTACCTGAACTACACACTTAAAGTTTGATTTTATTTACGTATATTACAAAATTTGTATTAAATACTTGAATTATTTAAGGTGTTTCCATATATAAAATTATAATACATTTTTGCGCCCCTATTATCCTTGAATCAGTTACTTTTTCACAAAAGGGCTGCACTGTTGGCCTGAGGGAAGAAGTTACATAAAGGCCTTTGACAAAATATAATCATGTAGGTATTCACTTTTCCTGTATTGATAATCTTTTAAAATATTCCTTTTTTTATTTTCATTCTTTCGTTTGTATATTTATTTATGTTGCGTTGTTGTATGATTAGTTTTAGTTTTTACTTAACCCGAAAATAAATTATGGTGATGATTATTATTATTATTTTTAAGTGAATTTACTGCAAAAATTGGAAAGGAATATAAACATGTTCCAGTGTTAGCAGCTAAGCACAATATTACGACCAACATCATTTTATACTCACCATTCCTAAATTATGATTTATTCTAGGTATTCTAGAACTCGAGGAAGGCCGAGAAAGACATAGCATAATTACGTACCTACAACAAAATACTTAAGTCGTCATGTGAATAGTCGGTATAATCGACGTGCATGAGAAAATGTATGAATGTGGAGGAAACAAGGTAAGTATGCCAGGACAGAGTGGTCTGGCGTTTTATCCTCTCTGCCTACACCTTTGGGGAAATGGCGTGATGGTTAGTTAGTTAGTTACTGTTGCAGTTGCAGTTAAATCGACTGGTTTGCTGGCATTTTCCTCTTTATGGTTTTATTTCCTAATTATTTATGCTGTTCACAAAAATACAATTACAATTCATTATACAATATTTGAAAACCGTTGGTATGCTTACGCATTAAATTTAGTGAAACTTTAAACTATTTTTAATGATCTTTACCAAAGCTAGAATAAGTCGATTCCTAAAACATGCATGAATAACTTTGATAATATTGAAATAAAATAGTCGTAGGATTTATTTCACGATTATCATAAAAGCGTAGGATTTCCATGAATTCAAATGAATTCGTTAAAACGATAAAGTAGTTTCTCCCGCGCTAATTGCAGGCAGAGTATTTCAAAACGAATATTTAAGAAATATCAGGCCCGGACGGGAGGGATTTAAATAAACAGGCTATCTGATTCATTATAAGTTTAAAGACGGTAAACAGTCAAGTGCTACACCCTCACTCTTCTTCACTGATCGCTCCGCCACTGCGCGATGCCGGCTGAGTCCGTCCTGCTCGCACCCACGGGCCGCGATAGGGGGAAGGAACGAGAGGGGGCATTCCGTCCAGGGCCGTACCAAACTGTCGGCTAATTGGGTGCATGTCCAATTATTTGCGAGTAGTCGGGAGGGAAGGGGTTCGAGGCGCGGAGCGCGGGGCGCGTACGGGACCACTGTACTATCAACTATAATGAAACATGCCTCAAGAGAATTAACTTATTTAATTAAATACCAACATTTCCATTACGGTCCGTTTAATTGGCGAAACGCGAAACACGTACAATATATTTTCATATTTGTGTCAATTTAAATGCGATAAAAAAATTGTCGCACGATAAAAACAACAGTGGCATTATACAGAATTTGACGATTTGGAGCTGGAATTTTGGAATTTTTTCGAATTACAAAACTCGATTTGACAATAAAGCCAAAACAAATTACTATAAAATAACTAATGAGAGAATTTAGAAACAAATTTTTCGTCATCCTCTGTATTGTTTTAATTTAAAATAAAGTAGTTATTAAAGGTCAAGAATTTGCTTTTACAGTTGATTTTACATAATTATTTCAAATACAAGCTAGATTGAATGAAAATTAAAAGCAAATAGATATTGTGATATTATAAGATTCTATAAAGCTTTTTTAAGATTGCAAACTTTTTCTATGTAAAGGACCCAAGCGAGATTTCTTTTCATATAAATTCTTGCATTTCCTATGGGGCACAAAATAATTAGCTACACACACACTCACTATTGAGCGTATAAAGAAATTTAATTAAAAAGTTTAAGGGAAGTTCGCGGTGTTGACGCAGGAACAGGAGGCGGGGAGGAAAGGGGTAGGGGATTAACAAAGTAGGAGAATGGAGGGGAGGAGCTCGTATCACTTTGTAAATTAAAATTCTAATATATTATTAACCTTGGGTAGGTTCTTAAGTGCATGCTTCGTTGTCCTGGAATTTCGCACTCAAAATCAAAATTAAGAATTACGCCTGTATGGAGATACGGCCGCAGTCACGCGAAATCGCATTTTCTTAACTACTTTGCTTAACCGGAGGAGGCTACAGCTTAGAAATTAGAAGATAAGGCCACAGCGACAGACGACGTGCTGATTTATTATGATATTATATTTTGTTAACGCATACCAAATAAAATTCGCCTAAATTATAAATAATTATTTCATAATTATAATCCTTTAGTAGAATTGAGAAGCGTTTCTTAAAGTGGTATCTTAAATTAATACGTTTTTTTGGTAGAAATCTTTTTATATCTGAAAACGTGTCATTAACCACCAATCATAATGTAGAAAAACTTGGCCTGTTTCAAACCATAACATTTTTTATAATTTTGCTTTAGTTAATAACACACATTTTTCTAGTTAAAAAAATTCGCAATATAATATTCATTTTGATGTATCACTTTGAGTAAAAGCTCCGAATTCCTTTATAGGCTTAAGCTATCTTTATATGGCGCAGTTTACTACACAGTTTTCTGTGCAGTCTGAAAACGTCCCGTATAAAGTTAAAACAGCATGAAAAACTGTGTGCTAGTGTCAGATTTAAGCTGACATGACAGTCAATGTTTTTTATGTAAACGTTTTAAATAGACATTGGTTTATTGTATGATTTTAAATACGTAAAAAAACAATAACATATATACATAATTAGCTAAATATACAATTTCCTGAGAGCAAACATACGATAATAACTTACAATCGCGTTTCAAAAATACACATATTTAGCGTGTCTTTTGACAGAAGTTTGACAGACTGCACAGTTTTCTGAACAAGAAACTGTGTAGTTTTCTGAAACAAGAAACTGTCTCATATAAAGTGGGCATTAAGAAAATGTTCTCAGACACATCTATGAAGTATTAAAATACTACGATAAATAGACTACTTTTAACTTACATAAGGGAGTGCTAGAATGGAGAAAAGGGCGTATAATTTACAGTATTTCGAATTAGAAATAGAAGAAACTTAATAGAAATGATAATTATTAAAAAATCGCAATTTTATTTTCTATTTTTATTCATTTTTTTGTACCCACCTAACGTCATTTGTTAACCCAACTAATCTGGCGTGGCCTAATAGCAGAACAACATCGCAAACACCCAGGCTTGAGAAAATCGCTTTCGATTTTTGTGTACTCACGGGAGATCAAACCCGAAACATCCGTTATCGTGGGTCCACCTTCTTAGCCATCACGCTACTGAGGCCGCTTTATTATTATTTTTACTACTTTTCCCCATCCGTACTTAATGGGGAAAAGAGCATTAAATTGATACACCAAGAGCAGTGAATCTTGATCATTTGTTACACTGTTAATTCATCAATCCATGCAACTTATAACTGCATTATACCAGTCAAGGCACACCCCGTGGTAAAGTGGATAGCACGTTGGGCTACCATGTAAGAGGCCGTGGATTCGATTCCAGACGGGGTCAATGCGAAATATTGCACACAATAAATTTAAATCAATATTTGATCGGTGTCAATAAAACTATTTTGGGAGCACTAGGAAAAAAAAAGTGTTCTGTATAATACCAGTCCTGCAATTCATTAAAGGGTGGCCCCGGGGCACGGTCCCGCGGGCCGCCCCCACCCCGGGGTGGGCCCCCCGCCACACACGGCCCCCGCTCGCCCGCACCCCCCACACAAGCGCCCTAATTGATAATACGGTGGTGGGATACGACTACGTGAGGTAATAATGTCGACTGTACGACTCTCGACACTCGATTGGAACGGGATTGGAATGGTCAGAATAACACATTGGGTAAATTTATTTCTTAAGATTGTTAAAACAGTTCTGGCTAACTGTTATTGTTATAAATGGTGTAATACAACATAAATTGATAGCGTTTTTAATGGAAATGAAATTAAATACTATAATTAATTGTCTATCAGTGGAATGTCTATTATCTATACATAAGAGATACGTAATATAATTTTTGGTAAGTATGAAACAATTTTAACATATTTCACCGTTATCCATTTTGTTCATTTTGCGGCTATCTTTAATTTGTTGGTAATAACTATACTAGAAAGTAGGAAATGAGACTAGGATGCATCGACAGAATATATTGAGTAGATAAATTTCTACATTTTAATTTTTTTTATTCTTCATTTAAAAAAAGATAAGTTACCCGTTTTGCACTTTCTTTGGTGTAACAGTGCCCTATGCATCAGTTATCACCGCATTTATTAGGTTGCTCACGGATGGAATAGTAATGGATTTGCTGCTTCCGTAGCGTAATGGCTAAGACGCTGGACTCACGATACGGAGGTTCCGGGTTCGATTCCCGGTGAGAACACAAAAAACAAAATAGATTTTTCTCAAGCCTGGGTGTTTGTGACGTTGTTCCCCTCTGTAATTGGGCCTCCTGGCCTGTTGAAGTAGTTAAATAAATACGTAATAACAAGTTGTATTTTTTTATTACGAGAGAGTTTATTAACGAGTTTTTCAATTACGTTAATTGAACGAGTTCAGCTTAAGTCGATAACGGAATACCTAAGTATACTTAAGTAGGTACTTATCTGATAAATGTACCTATATAACATTTGCTGAAAGATAACAAGCTGAGGGAGCTGAAATCAGTAAACAATATATACCACTACTTTCCCTTATCCGCACCCAATGGTGCATAGCGCACTGCATCTGTAAACCAAGTATTTTGATCATTTTACTACATGAAGAAAAGGTGATCAGTCATAAGCTCCAGTACAAATCAAGGTATCACACATGAAATATTAATATTAAAATCACATGTAAATTAATATTTTATCAGATATTATTGATATCTCAACAGAGACAGAGAAACTCTGGAAACGAATGTGGGTTATCTAGGAGTTTACAGTAGTCATTGGCTGGGTTAAGTGGCCACTTGATGTACTACAACATTCCCCATTCCGCCTATCATCTGACAACCATACATGACAAATTTTGGAAACTTCTATATATTATGTTGAGTTTGTACAGAAGTGTCCACATTGGTTTTTCGACAGATTTTTAATATTTTTAATATCCACATTCGTTTCCAGAGTTTCACTGTCTCTGTTGGGATATCAATAATATCTGATATCAGCCCAGCACGGGTATAATCCAGTAATTTGTCTACAAGTATTTGTATACGTTTAAAATGTTGTTATTAAAAATATTTTATCCCCTACGGGAATCGAAACAATATTTAACAAATGTCTTATTAGCGACAATGGCATCTTGTTTCAAGTTCTCTTTCACGGGCAGAATGCGCGGGAAAATTGACGTTTCGTCCCCAAGATGGCCGCCAGCGGTGGCCAAGTGGAGTGGTAACGTTATTAGTGCTCGCCTAATGAGCCCCTCTCTGCCCCCGAGGGCGCAGCCCGGCTACAACTAGCGAGAGGATAAAAGGCCTTGTTAATCCCTAATTGTCTCCGATATAACGAACCCTCGCCCGCGCCCCCAGGTGAAGTGACACAACTGAGAATTAAAAATGTACTCGTGTGCTGACTTGAAGGCTTGGACTATAGAAAGAGAATACAAGAAAAGGAATTAATTGTTTCCACTACTTTACAAACATAACTGGTCTTAATGATGGCTAACAGAGTTGTGTTTTCGTTGTGTCATGCAAAAAATTTGAATAATTGAAGTGCGTGCATGACAAAATGTATGAATGCGGAAGCAAATAATGTGTGCCAGGACAAAGTGGCTTGGCGTTTTGTTCTGCCTTCTTCAGTAATGGTGTGAAAATTTTTAAGTTAGTCATGCAAATTTTTGTGATTTTAATTACCACTCAAAAATGTATTTATTTTATAAGATAACAGATTAAAAATTTGATGGGAGTCGCTACCTTCATTTTTTTTTCTGCAACTTCTTTTAGAACCATTTCTTTTTATCATCTTATTAAATTAGTTTAAGTCTGCACCTGAGGCCAGTGTTTTTGTTGTTGTGCAAAATTTTTCCGTTTAAAAAATTATGTTCCGGATTTATAAATAGACAAATATCTGATATCTTTGAAAAAATTATCACATATTTTTATAGTTACTACTATTTCCTAGAGAATAAGTGACTTACCTATTCTCTAGAAAAATGATCACCCCATTTTTGGCATTTTTTTAATTTTTCAGGATAACTAAAAGTGACAGCAAAATAAAAATGAGTGGTAATTAAAGAGGACCTCGAATTCTAGCGGATCAGTAATTTATTTTTTATTTAATAATTTTTACTTTTCTGTAAAAATAAATAAAATTCCGCATTTTGCTGACACATTTAGTGAGCTCCGCTAACTTTGTACCATGCGTGTGGTGAGCTGTGGTACAAGCTTCTTTACTTCCTCTAAGAATTTTCGCGCCAGCTCCTTTCCCACTTCAGAACTTGTCTTTTCAGAACTTGTCTTCCCGCTTTCTCGTCGATTGAAAATTTAATTTCACAAAGATGATAATCTGAAGGAGTCAAGTCAGGGGAAATAGGGGGGGGGAGGTGGTTAAAAAACATTGCAACTAAATGAATCCAACAGTGCCTTGGTGGCTAAGGCTGTATGAGGACGAGCGTTGTCATTCCTCTCTTTTTGTTTCAAAAGTTTTTTAGGTCTCATAATACTATTGTGCATTTATGGTAATCCCTTGATGCAGTAATTTGACCAAAATGATGGCTTTTCGGTCCCAAAACACAGAGGTCATGATTTCTGTGTCCGAGAAAATGCCGAAATTGTGATTTTGATTTGTTTGGCAGTTGGAGAATTGGTATGACGCCTGTTTTTTTGACTCAGGTGAGAAATGAATTACTAACGTTTCATCTATAGTCAAAATAGCGCTCTCTCAAAAAACTATTGACCTGAGAAAATTTTTCGAGGAGGGTTAAAGAAGCTCATGTGACGGCTTACTACATTCATTGAACGGAATGGCGATTATTTAAATAAATAGACAACACATCAACAATATCTCTCCATTTTTTTCCAAATAGGTACCTACATCTTTTCTAAAGAAATAGAAAAATCTACTCCGCTTCATTATACCATATCCGCTCCCTATGTGGAGCATATGGAATCCACAAAACTGCCTCCAGGCAGATCCAAGCGATCGGCCGCCAGCTCCCGCGCATCCTCCCAAGTCAAGTCCACGTCCCGCAGCTCTGACGCAAACTGCCGACGAATTGTCAACAGTGAACGGGACGCCGAGAACCTGATGCCTTGTAAAATAGGCAAGCATGTTTAAGGCTCTCGGGAGGCATACGTAGTCCGCTTACTTTTTAATAAACCTTGTATTTATACGGGAAAAAATATTGATATAACAATGCTTTTCCTCTCTTTTCTGTTAAATTAATTTAGCATTTTATAGTGCCGAAAATTTAACGGGCCATTTCCTAGGACTAAGATGAAAAATGATAAAACTTTAAGTCCCGCAGCAGAGAAAAGAATTGACAGTTGAGTGGAAGTAGAAGGAGGAAGAACGAAGAAGGTCATCGAGGGAGCTGTAAAGAAATTCGCACTCCTAAACTTTATAATTAATTAAATTTGTAACTCCGAGAGCAGCGGCAGTGTGACATTTCTCTCAATGCCCAGAAGAAATATTAAAAAACTTCAAATCCCATTCCGGGAGAACGCTCCTCGGCGGCTTTTTCATAATTGAAAAGAAAGAGTGTGTGTTCTTTTGTTGAAGAAAAATCACCTAACTGAAATTTCAAAATAACCTAAAAAGTAAACAATTAAATACACCCCACTTATCTGAGAAAACAAATAAAATTTTTGTTGTGTGTTCAGTTTTCTTGTTTTCTAAAAGTTATTGACTGATTCCTATTTTCGGAGTACAAACCACTTAGGCTTCAATGAATATTTTATTTACGAATTTAAATATGTGCAAATTTTAATCCTTTTTTTAAAATTCTTTTTTTTTCTTCTTATCTTTATTGGTTTTATCCTCCCACCATTTACAAATTCTAATTAATTAAACAGAATAAAATATAATTTGAAAATAAAATCAATATATTCAATGAAATTATTACGAATTGAAAGTTATACTACCTTCTCCTCATGGGACAGCTTTCTTGAATAGTTGTTTCTTCCCTTCCTTCAATCCTGGTCCTATTCCTTCTATTAGCCTATTTAGATTGTCCCAATAGGGTATAGGGGTATTTGTAAATTAAAAATATACATTATTTTATATAAACGAAATGAATACGCCGTAAACATTTTTAAATAAATAATTATTTTTTACAAAAAATCATTGAACATAACGTATCTTTGATTATAAAACTTAAATATTATAATATATTATAAACACATTCGTTAGAATCTCACAGCAGGTGATGGAGCTTGTAAATAATAAAACAACTTAAAGAGTGGCCATTTTGGCCCAAAACAGAGAAACGACTTAAGTAATAAAACTTTATAAGGTACATTTATATATAATCATATTGATAAATTTAATATAACAAAGCACTTATTTTTAAATGCGAAGCAAACATTTTTGTATTTGCAATAGCCTTTCTTTACAAACAACTTCGATTACTTTGGTTTCATTAAATTACAACCTAAAGTATTTATATTTATATATTTTTTTATTTACACATTACAAACTTTTCGTATACATATTTTCGAGGATTTTCTTTATCTACAATAGTACGCGAGCTTATAAGGAAGTGAGACAAAATGAAGGAAAGGTGGCGATCAGATATTAAAGTGGAAAATATTGTAAGAACTACTTTGCAGTTACTTACAGTACATTATAAGTGTTTAATATTAAAACTTTAACAAAACAAATGCAAGAATAACACAAGTAAATAACAATTAATAAAAAGTATAGAAAAAAAGGCAATTAATTTCAGTGGGCAAGTAAAAACATGTACCCAACTACATGGGTGGCGTTATTCCGAAAAAGGTGTTTTCTAAAAAATAATACACTTCAAATATTCACTTAATAGGGAATTGTATCTGAACTCACTATAATAAGGTGGTTTCAATGGCTATCGACTCTTGTCAATTTATTTATATCTGTATTATCTTTTTCAACAGTATTTCCAAAAAATGTGGCAATATATTTATCTCTGTATGGCGTAAATATTGTTTTTATGTTAACAACAAAATAAAAAGTAAAAAAAGACGATAATGTTATGACGTTTGTCAGCGTGTAGTTATAGTAGAAGAAGGAAGGTGAAGAACTTGATGATGGAGAGGCGCCAAACTGATGGGGAGATTTGAGGGGAGAGACTATCAGGAATCGTTGTTTAGTTTCTTAATGTGGATTTATCTGGAAAAAAACGAATCTTGAAATTTACCATGATATTCTACATTAACTATTTTTACAAGATTATATAAGCAATCTTCATTTCATTGATTGAATTGATATTCTCTTTATGTTAATTTCCTTAATTTCATTTCCATTCCTGCAGTTTTTAGTCGTTATAAGTAGAAAGTTTAGAAAGTCACGGGTTTCGGGAGCATAACTAATTTTCCCATCGACAGGTAAAAATACAACAAAATATAGAATACAAAAAATATTAATACAGCAAGTACTATACAAAATAATCTTACAGTTTTTTCATTAGCCGATGAGATAACTTCACTCCCGATGCTCGCGGTAGAGAACATTCTATATTATACATGGAGTAACAAAACTCGTAGTACAACCCGAAAATTGGTGAATCTTCATCATATTTTGAGTCGAAGTAATATGACTTTTGAGTATGAGCTTGAAATTTTATTTTCTACTCGCAAAAGCTTTCACAACTTTTTACTCAATTTTCTCGAAGCCTATGGGTCGAATCCAAAAAAATATTGTACAAAATCGACTCCAAATATGATGTAGATTCACTGGTTTCCCGATTGTACATCGAGTTTTGTTACACAGTGTATATGTATATAAATAATAAATAAATAATAAAACTTTATTATATAAAATAATAAAAATTACAAATAACACTAATAACAAAGATTTTAATCATAATTCAACCTATCTTTATTTAATTTTTGTATTATATTATATCGTTTTGAAAAATGACTCACCTGAATAATCATGAAATTGCATTGCTTAAGTTAGGACTCTTTTTTAATACATGTCCGATATGATGCAGCATAATGGTTGGTGCTGCATAATATACCAAAGTAAAATATTTACCTGCAAATCACTTCTGGCCGCCCTGGCTCTCTTCCCCTTGCCGTGGGCGGCTGGCTTGCTGGCGCTCAGGTGGGCGGGTCATCGCGCGCCGCGTCGCAGGTGTCGGCGTCCGGACTGCCGTAGCCGCTGGACGCGTCGTCCGCCCCGCCCAGCGGGTCCTTGTCGGGACCGAGGCTCGGGTACCCCCCGGCGGACCCGTTCACCGCGCCGCCGTTGCCCAGCGCGGGCATGCCGTTGTTCATCTGGCCCATGGAGCCCATCGGGCCCATGTTCATGCCGGCGGCGGTGGCGCCGCCCAGCC
Source organism: Micrasema minimum (assembly GCA_022494985.1). NCBI lineage: Eukaryota > Metazoa > Arthropoda > Insecta > Trichoptera > Brachycentridae > Micrasema > Micrasema minimum. Next base: position 2,853 of record JAGVSP010000173.1, on the reverse strand, counting down.
GGGATGTGTCGTTAGGGGACTGGAGACAAACATATTCATTTTTTTATCTCGGCTTAGTTGGAAAAATAAGGATGAAAGTAAATTGAATGCAGTTGAAATGCGATCTCTCAGGCGAATGTGTGGTAAAACCATGTATGATAGGTGCACTATGTTGAAATTAGAGCAGAATGCAAGGCTGAGATAAGCAATATCGACAAAATTATGAAAGGTCTTTTACGTTGGTTCGGTCATGTAGAGCGAATGGATGATGAAAGAACGGCTAAAAAAATATATGATGCGACAGTGCCTGGATGTAGAAGTCAAGGAAGGCCGAGAAAGACATGGCTTGATCAAGTAAAACAAGTGCTTGAAAGTGGGCATGTAAGAAATCGGAATAATCGACGTGCGTGCATGAGAAGATGTATGAATATGAAGGAAGCAAGAGAAGTATGCCAGGACAGAGTGGTGTGGCGTTCTATCCTCTCTGCCTACCCCTTCGGGGAAATGGCGTGATGGTTAGTTAGTTAGTTTTGGCTGAGATAAGGACGCTCTGGGCAGGGACCACCAATGCAATACAAATATTCAGATTTAAATATGCAGTGCCCTATGCACCATTGGGAGCGGATAAGTTAAACTAGTGGTAGTAGTTCAGTAGATGCAAGTTAGTATGAGGTCGATACAAGCGTTTATCTAACATATTGTATCAGTAATCAGGGCAAGGATCACATGTGTGAGATATGTGTGTGAAAGAGACTGTGTGTGAGGGTGACAGAAGATGTACGAACGTGTGTGTGTATGTAGTATGTCTGCTGTGTGCCCGTCATTCCCAGTTAGAGCTCTGAGCAGCTTAGACAGTTAAACCTGTATTATAATAAACCCGTCAAGATTGTCACAGCTGTATATTACTATACCAATACATCACAACATGTTGGCGTTTATATATGGCATATGACCTATCATTGCCATCGGCTGGGTCAAGCGACAGAGCTACAATCTGTTCAACTTTGTAAATTTAGAATTATATTTAGTTATGTTAGTTTCGCGATTCTAAATTTGTTATTCTGTGCCAATAAATATGTATTTTAATTAGTAAGCATTAACATAAGCTTTCAGAATAAATTAAAACTAAAAGCTTTTGTAATTGAAGTTAGACAATTAGCACAAAAGAACAAAATAAATCTGATAGTTGATTTTGACTGTTGTTATGCAGTTCAAAGCTTCGTTCACAACAGTGACAAGCCAAAAATACTGACTTCAGGTCAAACTCTGACACAAAAAGTTTGGCAGGTTTTATTGTAACAGACAGAGTTTTTACTATGTGTAAATATAGATTTGTGCACTAAACTTGTGATGGATTTCAGGTTCTTAGAGGATTTTTGATGGCTAGATGATTAATGATTGCTTGAATAAGAGTGTAAAAAGCTACCCTGAGAAAAATTAAAACGTTATGGTTCGTAAGATACAACGATCACGTTATACTATTTCAAAATCAAAATCATGTTGTGTTTCGTCAGTACATTGTATTGACTGCAAGGAATGCTCTTAACATGGCCAAAACTAAATTGAGAAATAATTAATTCGTGAAAAAAAATCAACTTAATGACAGTTGTAAAAATATTGAATAATGGTAGAAATGGTTGAGGTGATATTCACCTGCAAAGCGCTGACCTGCCTCCTGACGTGCGCGAGACTAGAAGGGTTGTGGGCCATGTTAGCAAACACCAACCTCTCTTCATAGTCGTACTCGCACAGGATCTTGTTGTCGCAGAGGTAGAATCTGTCTCCAACGCAAAACCTTGGGGAACACCAGGGAACGTGTTAATGCAGACAAACAAAAAAGCCTTGGTAATATTGCATTCTTTTAGAACAGAAGACATGGACATGTATTGTAACATGATTTCAGGATGCCCTTACCTATGATTACACTGTTGGCAGGCGAAGCATTCCAAGTGGTAGACGAAAATCTTTGCTCTCATTACCATTTCAAATGCGGGGATTACTTTGTTACATGCTACACAATTTCCAGTTACTCCAAATAATCTGGAACAAAGAATGATAATTAGGATGCGAAATGATAATAACGTAACCCACAGAATTGTGTTATAAAAGTATCATGAAACTGTGTCTTTTTTCAATTGTAGAACTGCATTTTTTTTAGGCAAAAGGGAAGAATAAGGCGAGAACAAATCAAAAGAACTCAACCCTACTAAAAGAGTGCAACAAATTGGGCTAAGGTCAGGTACTATTTGGAATTTTTGATTGATTAATTTCTTTAATTGATGGTGATACCAACGAGAGTATCTGGAGAGGCTGAAAAACAGAAATTATCTACGCCAACTTAGACAACGAAAGATCGGAAAGAATGGAGTACGAGTTGTAGACTGCTGTAAACCAATTCCAAAAATTGAAACTTTGGAAGTGGTAATATAAATTTGAACCCAAATAGTACTTTAAGCACTAATTAGACAGAGGCTGCACGTGCAATGAAAGCATTTGGTTGGGTATAACGTATAATCATCTCTTTTTCGCATTATCCCAGTTAAAATAAAATCCATTAAATTAAGTTATGCTGGACTGAAAAAATACTCAATAGTCTTTGAAACAGTCCAATCAAGGTATATGGAAAACTTTCATTCAAGCTGCTCGTGATTGAAATTTTCATAAACATTTTGAACGGTTTGATTAGTCACTCTCCTTATCCTTTAGTTTTGAGGATGGTTTTACCTAAGGTAGTCTCTCTTGCAGAGTATGAGGTCCGCCTTGGTGTAGAGGGTGGAGCCCACCTCCCCGAGGCGCGCGTCGCAGCAGCCGCACTTGAGGCAGTCCTCGTGCCAGTACACGTCCAGTGCCTTGAGCAGGAAGCGCTCCGTGATC